>APFE031661042.1:36807-59216 GCA_000404065.3 Pinus taeda
TACTTCTCTGCGAGCTGTACCCAAACACAGTACCAGAAACCACACAACAGAACCCAGAACACAACAGCAATAAGCAGAAACAGCTAGATCACAGCTTAATGCATATACGCAATTTCAACAGTCTTCAACTTGCGTGCATACGCATCTGCATACGAAACAACCTACGTATACGCGCGTTTACTTCCCCTAAACTGTGTGTATACGCACCTTCGCTTTACTGAACCTGCGTACAGATCTATAAAGGACATCGCACTCTTCCAGATATTCAATCACTAATTAACCCAGATTATCAGACTTATAGATCAAATAAGCGCCACATCAAGCAGATCAAAATCATACAGAGATAATATCATTTAGGCTTAAAGATTATGACCCATGAATAGACCTTATCCTTCCTTTTACACTAAGGTTCCTCCTTCCTTCAGATCCAGATCTGCGTCACCATCCAATATACCAGCTCTACCACTTTTCAGATCTTCAATAATAATCCAGATGGTGATTTGTCACAAGATCTCCTTCCTCTTTTATAGTCCTAGGCCTTCCCCAATACCATGGTCCAAAACCATAACATTTCAATAACATGAACCCAAAACCAGGGATCAACACAATTGACGAGACGCCATGGTCCAAAACATAGGTTCAAGTTCCAAGATCTAACTGCCATGGACCAAAAGAACGATCACCAACATATACGCGCTTTTGTAATGTATAACCCGCGTGTATATGCGCCTTCGTCTAGATGAACCTGCGTATAAGTCTTTTTCTACTTTCTGAGTGCCTGAACTGAGATCTGTTACCAAAGAAGGTTGCCATCAAGGACAACACCTGTGCCATGGCACCAAACCTGTGCCATAATTCCAACAGATTATGTCTTCGGAGTTTCCATCCACTATGCGCACAGGAAAGAGTTATGCGTCAGGTAATCATTCCTCCAAACTAGTAGGTTCCTCTCTCGTCTCGATTCGCGACAAGTGATTCGGTCTTGTGTTCAGGCGTCTAGGCTTCACAATGACCTCAAAATCATATTCTTGGAACAATAAGAGCCACCTGCATATTCACCCCCCCCAACATAGGCTTATTGACCAATTATTTCAGTGCGGAGTGATCTGTATACATCTTGAAGTGTCCCCCTAGTGTCGATATTTTTGGAGCGCGTACATCATAACCAAGCTCTCGCATTTAGTTGTGGAATAGTTCTTTTATGCTTTAGACAACCTGCCACTCGCGAACGCGATAGGGTGATCCAAGCCCTCTTCACCCTCATGTGTTAGTACCACTCCCAACCCTATACATGACACGTCAACATGAACACGAAACTCCTCATCCCATTTTGGGAAGACCAAGATTGGTGCAGAGGCCAATTTTTCCTTTAGTACGTCTAGGCCCTTCATGCAGTCATCATTCCAACAGAATATGACATCCTTTTTCAACAGCTTCTCCATCAACACGGTGATATGGGCATAGATTTTGATGAACTTCTTATAATAGCCAGTATGTCTGAGGGTAGTGCGTCGCTATTTGACACTTTGTGGCACTTCCAAATTCAGAATCACTGCAATCTTCATGGGGTCTATCATCAGTCCCTGTTTGCAAATCACATGTCCCAACAGGTTCCCAAAGGGAACCAAGAATGTATAGTGCTTGAGGTTCAACGTGATTTTGTGTTTTTGATAGGTATCCAGCATCAAGCATAAGCTCGCTACATGGTGCTTAACCAATCCAAATACAATCCAATCATCCAAATAAACCTCCAAGAACTTGTGGATATATTCCTTGAATGTTGCAACAACTATGCGTGAAAAGATGGTCGGCACATTCTTTAACCCAAATGGCATAATGGTGTATTGAAAGTAGCCCCACTCAGTCATGAAGGCTGCCTTACTCCTATCTTCTGGTGTGATTTTGATTTGGTGGTACCTTGAGAATCTGTGAGTGAAAGAATATGCTTCCTACCCCCCGACATTTTCTAGTACTTCATATGTGAATGGAGCTGGGAATGGGTCATGCACACATGCATCATTCAATTTTCTGATGTCCACACATATTCTTATCTCGCCCTTCTACTTCTTTTCCTACATTACCATAGGGCTTACCCAATCAGATTCTTCCACTAGCTCAATCATTCCAACTGTGAGCATCTTGTCTAGTTCTATGCAGACCTTCTCCTTGTACTTGGGATTCAAGTGGTAATGCCTCTTCTTAACTGGCTTCACGTCAAGATTTAATGTCATCCACATCATTCCTAAATCTAAGATGATTCCTTTTAAGTCTGTGATCTTGGTGGGGAGTAGGTCCTGGTACTCGCAGAGTAACTCAATGACTTTATCCATCATCGCGTCATCCTAGTAGTTGTCGAGCATTGCATACCTAGCTTCGACTTCCGTACCAATTTTCACCTACTTTGTTTTTACTAGTGCGGTTATGTCAGGGTCTTCAATCAGTGGCCCTTGAACCTCGAGATAGCCTTCATTTTCTGGAATGTTAACTTTCTATGGATCCTCGTCATCTTCTTTAGTTTTTACATTATAGCACTCCAGCGCGCAGCCCAGCTGAGTCGTCCATTCAAGCTGAATTAATTCTATTGGCTCCTGGGGGATTTTAAAGATAACTTCTTTTAGTGCTTGTAGTGCATCACCAATAGTGTCCCACCAATGATCCTCAAACGTGAAGGTTAACAGGAACCCTTTGCACAAGATATCTCATTCACTAGTCCCGTGGAAAAGCTCCATCTCTATATACCAGTTCATGGGTATAATATCTAGGGTATGACAGAATAGGTGCACCCACTCAGGTTGTGGCTCTTCCCCATATACCTTTTTCCACTTGGCGAGGTGCACACATAGATCATCCCGTCCATCATACTTGTCTTTTAATTGCATCTGAGGCTTCCCAAACCGCATGCTGATCATTCTCTTACATTAGCACCAGTCCTCAAAGCTTCCTTGGTGTGTACCCCACCACCTCGTGGGAATAGAACATAGTACCCATTTCAAATCTGTTCAAGAAGGCATCTACCTCATTTTACCCATCATATGTAGGCAGATCCCATCATCATGTTGCAGTTCAGCATGGTTACCTCATGTAACCGGTTTTTCCATTGCTCTATTTCTTCATTATAATCCAATGTACAGGAGCTTTCCCACTCCCATGAGATTCATCCATCTGTGGTGGGATTTACTCAGTCTTGCTCTTGCACAGTTATCTTGTAGATGCAGTCTAAATCGTCATCACTTTCATAGTCGCGCATCAGCTCTATGTAATGCGTAGGGTCCAAAGGTATGACTATGTGCAGAGACTTTTTCTCAAAAATAATCTTGCGCTTCTTCAGAGTTATTACTCCATTCATGTCAGTGGCCCAATCTATCCCTAATAGTGCACAGTAGGGATTGATGTCATCAACGATATCTATCACTTCAAAATTTTCCAGTGTGCTTGCTCCTTCAATGTCCACGGTGATTCCCTGCAATCTTCCCATAGGTAGGATCTTTTGCTGGTTTGCCATTCGCAATTGGATAGAAGACCATTGCAGCGTAGGCCTTCCCATGCGCTCCAATGTTTGCTTCGGCAGAACATTCACATCTGATCCTAGGTCTAGAATCACTTGGTCCATCTCATATTCCCCAATTTGCTTGTTCAATCGTATCTCTCTTCCCATCCTCGTAGCATGCTTTCCAATCTTCCAGACTACGCGCGGTTCTCCTGGTTTGGTCACATTGCATCTATTTATGAGTTCCTATAGTCCCTTTACAGCCTTGTTATCATGCAGCAACTTCATGCATGTTTCCAGGAACGTTATGAGCATCGATGGGTCCATTTCCGGCTCCGTTCTTTCTTTTCTTCCTGAAGTGGAGGCATCAGCGAAGATATTCCTAGCTTCCATGAAGGGCGCACTACAAATCAAACTCTAGTTATTTTGTTAGAGCCTTGTTAACCCAAGTACTATCATCAGGTTGCTTGCCATTGTCATCCCCTGTCGTATTTCCACTTCAGAGAACAATGTTCACATCAGGGTCTTCCTCGCACGGCTCATACCTCATCATTTGTAGGTTCTAAGTTGGGGGAGTTTGGAGCACTCCCTTGTCGCACAGCCTCGCTATTAGTGTGGGACAATCTTCTGTCTCATGATCAAACAATGTAAAATACAAACATGATGGATGCATTGGATTCATACAATCACAGGCATAATGTCTTGGCCCTCCACAATTATAACATATCAGCTTTCCGCGACCTCTTTCAGGTCCTCCTCCACCTTGGCCTCGTCTGCGCCCCTGAAATCCCGTTCGCACCATCCCTGCATTCTGGTCAAGGGGCCACATTTTGACCTGAACTTTGTAGGTGGGAATCCTATCCATCATTAGTTCATAGCTTCTACAATTATGCTCATCATGTCCCACTGACCTATAGAAATTACAGAACAACTATTGTGAATCCTACATGTACTTCTGCAATAAATGGTAGTTGTCATAACATGCTTTCATCTTATTTGACAAATTTCACACCACAATGTAGGGGTTGCACTAGGTCTTGGTTGTGCCTCCGGTCTTAATGGCATTAGTCCTCCTCCCACGAGGTAATTCGCAAACACTGGGCAATGGTCCTTGTCATGGTCTTGACCTTAAATTTAACACACCATACCTTGTCACGCGCCTCTAGGTGAGCTATCATGTCCTGTTTCAGACTCTGCATCTCAAGGCACAAGTTTTTCAACTGTGCATGGATCTACTAAACTACCAGGTTGGGATCCTATATTGGGGTCTCATGTAGTCTCATTGCAACCTCCAAGGCCTCGACTGAGTTGTTAGCCTCTGTTGTGACAGCGTGTTCCTTAAATGCAGTGCTAGCGATGCCACAAACCATTCGTGGTGTTGTCCATCCGTCAAAGTCATGTTAGCTTCACAAATTGTGCACTTCAGTATCTGATCCAACTCCCAATGGGTCTTGCTTGGTAGGATCGTAATCTCCTTGAACCCAATGATCGATGGTGCCTCTGACTTCGACCTACTAAATTCTCTACTCAACACAGTTTGGATATCCACAATCCCTGCATTTGGATTGTCGTTGGAATGCTTAATGTACCAGGTCAGCGCGTGATCCTGCAAAGTGCTGACCAACATTGCTTTCCTTATATTGTCATCTGTAACTCCCTGCACTTTCCATGTAGCTTTTATCACGAACCAAAACTGGTTTGGATCTTCATTTCCTACTCCCTTGAACACTGGCGATTTTAGCGTGCTTGTCATATTGACTCGCGATGGTGGCGAAGTTGGTATGGGTGAAGATGGGGGTGAAGATGGTGAACTGGCGGTGGTGTGGGTGGGGCTTGTATACATGAAATCCTCTGCCTTATCAAATTGATAGCACTTCTTGGTGAGATATTTGTTAGCTCTTCCTCATCCCCTCGTGGAGGTGAAATCAAGGGGCTAGTTTCTAGTTCTTCACTACCTTCGTTTCCATAAATCCTCCCACTTCGCATAGCCCCAAGCATCAATGTATTCACATAACCCACTTTTCACACAGTAGCATTTTAATCCAAGTGTTCAAAGACTTAATGTACTTACCTCATGGTCCTTTGAGGAAGCGTCGTTTTGCTTTGCTATAGCTGATTGAAGTATCTACCACGAACTTAGTGATGAATCCTCCTATAATTCGAACAAGCTAGTGATCAACAATGATGCTTCCAATTTGTGCACCAATTCTAGAGCCCACACAATAATTATGTCAAGCTTGCACCTTCCTTGGCTATTTGCTAGCTTCGTGATCCACTCGTATAGATCAGTAGGGAAAGATGCGAAGAGAATTTCATGGATCTCTGTGTATAGGTAGTAGTCCAACCACTCTTCTTTTGATAGTTACAGATTCCTGTTCTCCTGCGTCGTGAACTCGTGAATCTTCCTATCCAACCAAACTTCAATTTATTTCTTAGTCAGATTCTAGTGATACAAAATTAGACATCTCTATGCAGATCCTGGTCCCAGCAACAAAACCATTTGTTGGCTTGTTGGGGTCCGATCCAGGTTCAGATTTAATTAGCCAAACAAATCCCTATACTACTGGCCCTTTCGATAATAGTCCATGGAGTGTGGGCTGAGGTCTCACCCAAAGTAGTATGGGGGGGTGCTAGAACCAAGTTTCTGCACCCTGGAGATGTCTGATGGGATTGATTCGGTCCAACTATTAGTCCCTTCACGTAGGTTACTTTGCGCATTTCCCTGGCCTTCGCGCCTTGATATATTTGCCTTCGTACAACCCTAACCAGGGGCTGCAGGGCTTCCGCACTGCTAGAGCAGTGCTCTACACTATTTCCCTATGTCACACCTAAGCTCGCTCTTATGTTCTTACACCAGTTAGTTATCTTCGCATAAATGGGTGCCTTATGTTATATTTACTTATACAGCACATTCATATGAGTTTGCGCAGCAAATAAACAGTAAACTTGTAATCCATACCAAATAATACATAAAACAAGAAAAGATACACAAAAATATGGTAAAACTTCTCTTTATTAATACTTCCAACGGTTATAGACTCAACCTGCACTATGCACTCATCTACAGGGGTCTGCGCACTCAGATGCAGAGCCTTCTTCTACTCTACGACCCAAAGATATGACTTACATGTCGACTCAATGCTTCATCTATTCCTTCGACTCATCTTGCTTCTCTTTCTATCTTCTACACTTAGAGCCTCACTCTATTTATACATTCCCATGGTCTGTGGACCATGGGTAGATCTTTCAAACCAACATTACATTACAAAAACAAGGGCGGACAACCCTGTGACTCTATTATGACTTCGTGCTCTGCACCCACAAATTGCAGAGTATTTACAATGGACTCAGTCAAAACTTGAGTTTTAAGCCCCAAAACATGCCTTGGGGGGATTCCACACCCAACACATGGATGGAGTAGTTCCGATTAGGATGAATAGGAATACTCACCATACTTGTTGTAGTGGTGAGTGAGTCAACTATGACATTCTAGGCTCTAGGAATAAGAGACAAAGTGTATTCTCAAAAATCTTGAAGATGTCAACTACAACATTGTGACAAGCTCTCATTCTTGGGTGCTTGGCCTGGTATTCCTCTTTGACTTGTTTGATTACTAATTCGGAGACGCCATAAACAAAAATATTTTTTTCTCCCAACTTTTTCATAATTTTGAGGCCAACAATCAATGCCTCATACTCTGCCTCATTGTTTGAACACTCAAAAGCCAACTTGTAAGAACTCATTCTCACATTTCGATGGATTTTATTTGACTGATGTAATGGAACATGTATCCAGACACCAATCCCTTCTCCTTCTCTTCCTGATGCATCGTTGAACTCCATGGTCCACTGACCATTTCCTTCATCCGGAAAAAGGATTTCTAACAACTAAATTGTTTGCTCTTTAGGAATTTGACCAGCTATCTCAAAACTCTTTGTTTTCTCACTACTCTTTCAATTTCCTCAATAGGATTTGCTGGCTACAAACACTCTTCACTAGCCTCTTTACCTTATGCTGTAATAACTTCATCCATGTTGCTCATGACCTTGAGAACTTCTGAAATTTCCATTAGCTGACTTTCATCATCAACAGAATTTATATCCCTAAATAAAATGAAAGAATCAAGATCAGTATGGATAGCATGTATAGGATGATTGACTAGCTTCTCCTTACTCCTGATCATAAATTTCATCTTCTTTTCACTATAAAGTTTCTGAAGCTGACCAAAAACAGGGTTAGTCGCATATGAAAAGTCAAGCTGCAGAGTGCCCTTTAGTTTTTCTCCCCAAGACCTTGAAAGCAACATGCCAACCCTAGGAGGAATATTAGCAACTACTACATCCATGAGTAGATTTTTGGCCAGGATTTCATCCAAGGAAACTACCAAGCTTTTAATGAGGCCAAGGCATTTCACTCTCCCGGAATCAAAAGAATAAATATTATGGTAGGGTTCGGTGATACTCAGTTGTAGTTTATCCATGATGGCTTTAGGCATAAGATTATGTGACGCACTATAATCTAGCATAGCATTATGAAGGATAAAATCATGAAGTTTAAGACTCAGATAAAAAGGAGGGATTTCACTATCTTCAAGAGTTCCTTCTAAGGCTGGACCAAAAAGGATTGTTGGCTCATCATCAACTACATTAACTGTATCAGACATTTGGTCAACCTTAAGCATCTTTGCAATTTGAAATTTATATTTTTCATTCCTCACTAATTCAATGAGGGGAATAACAATCTTCAATTTAGAAATTTCATTTTCCAAACTAAAAATATTAGATTGCTATTCTACCTCTTTTGCAATGATTTCCTTCTTTACTATTTGGCCTTTAGCGTGTGACTCCTTCTTATGACTTTCAGTCTACAACTCTTTGTCTTTCCTCACATTTTTGGTAGAGGCTTCATTTGTTCTATCTCGATTCAGTATAACAATGTCCTTTTCTTTATTCCGACCTGCAGGAGAAGATTCCTTGCTTGGTGTGTCTTTTTATACATTTTGTTTTTTCTGACTTAGAGTAACAGGTACATTTCTATTCCTCAAATTGTACTTCTTTTGAAGATGACTAAGGGCTTTCTAATATCCTTTTTGGTACTCTTCATTTTGAATAGCCCACAGATCATCACTTGCAAGCACACATTTCTAATCACTTGGTATGGGAGAATCTTCGGAAAATTGATCTGCCTCTGTCAGGAAAGTAGGCAGTTCATTTTCTTAAGAGAAGTGATTTTCTTCCACAATCTCTTCTTCATCTTCTTCCTAGCCTTCAGTATAATTTTTCTAAAATGGAGATCTTACTTGACCCTGACGATCTTGGTTTCACTGCTCTTTCTACCGATTTCTGAGCTGTTGTTGTTGCTGTTCGTGAAAGTTATGATTCCTCACTGAAGGTTCTGCTTGTCGATCAGTTATGGATATTCTATCCATCATCCTCTCCATAGTTGTTATCATATTGTCAAGCTTTACATCAGAAGATGATGTAGGTTCTTCTTTAAAGACAACTTTCTTCTCAACCCTCTCTAGCTTTGATTTTGACTTCTTGATGAGAAAATTAGCTTTGATACTGATCACATTCCACTGCATCTCTTCAAGAGTAGTAGGATCTCTCTCTCTCTCAACTGCTATGCCATGTCCAGATCGAAAGCATAAGGATAATGAAGAAGAGCCAGACCAGGAGGAGGCTTCATATCATCAAGTATGGAATTGTACACTGTGTTGAATCTTGTTGTAAATTCTTGAACTATTTCATTTGAGTTCCTTTTCATTGAATTATACTCAGCCAATATCTGCAATGGATTTTTCTTCTCTTACGATGAGCTAAGAATAATTCAATAAATCTTTGAGAACTGTTAACGGAATTAGCAGCCATACTTCAAAACCATTTCTTAACATATCCTGAGAAACTTTGAGCTATAATCCTCATCTTGGCATTATCTTCATCAATTTCTTCTATATCAATGAAATCTATTAACTTGTCAACATGCCACTGAGCTGTAATTTCTGCACTTCCATCAAACAAAGGGAGTCTTTAACCATAATTTTGAGGCAAAGAAGAAAGTTGAGCAGGTAGTAAGAGAGGTGCAAATCTCGCCATTACTACTGGAGATAGTGGAGGTACTACAATGGGTTGCATAGGTAAGGATGATGATACTGATGGGGGTGGCAGAGCTACTACAATTGGTTTCATAGGAAAAGATGGAATAAATGGAGGTGGTACGAAAGATGATGAAACTAAAGTCTTGGGAGATGTAAGAGATGTGGTTGGAGGAGAAACAGAAGATGAAGTAGTGGTCAGGTGTTCAAGTTGATATTGGACAAAAGTGTTTTCAATAGCGATCTGGAGTTGGTCAGCAAGGCTTTGAAGCTTGTCAAAATTCAACCACAGTTCATGATCAATTTTAGGAGACAAAGATTCTGAAGAAATAGAGTGAGTTTCAACCTTTAAATACTCTAATGTCACTTTAGAAATATAGGACTCAGACTTTGACCTAGAAAGATATAATTCTATCTACTCATCAAAAGGAATTTTCTCAAAGGAAAATAGATTTTTAGGAAGAGAGGTTGTCCTTTTAATTTTTTGAATTTCACTTTTAGTGATGGGTAATCTAAGTTTTCTGAGCAGTATTTCTAGATTTTCAACAATGAAGGGTGGATTTGGGTCAAGGTTTGACCTGGTATGCCTTTTAGAAGCCAGAATGTATACACCCTAAACTGATGAAATTTATGAATTTAGCATATCTTTGAATACTGGAAGTTGTGAACTACAAAACCAATTCTTCGAAATCTCTTAGGTATTTCCCCAAAATGATTTAACAGTCGTTCCTCGGCAACGATGCCAAAAAATGTTAGTCCTTACAATCTACTAGACTGAAAAAGAAATTGAGAAGGGTAACCTCAAACCACTTTAGCTCAGTAGCTAGCCCTACTAAGCATGAGAGTGATCTCTCTAAGTCTCTTATTAGTAATATGACTTTAAAGAAAATGATTTTTAGGCTAGTTATATGTATTTGTTTGTTTGTTTGTGAAAATTTAGGTTTTAGGGTTTGCTGAACTTAGGGTTTGGAGCCACAAATAGGTATAGGTTGTAGGAGTATAGGAGAAAATATGAGAAGGAGCTAGATATCAGAATCCATGGTGTATTTGGAATATTGTCAGTGTAGTATAGAAGAGAAAGTGTAGAAGAAACTAACGAGCATAAGTAAACATGATTTCATTAGCTTAGGAAGACATAAACATAACTATGAAAACCAGATAACATAGCTCGAAAAACAAGAATTCTACATATTCCACTGAAAGGAATCCATAGAAATAAGAGATATCATGTAGATGAATATGTTTTAACCATTAAAATACAAATAGAATGAATAAAAAACACCATGAAGTCACTCGCCTAGTGTTCCTTGAAAATAGCTGCAACCTGTCTCTATATTAGCTGAAAAGATGATTACATGCAAGCCTCCACAAAAAGTTCAACCCTCTTCTCCTTAAGAGAAATGATACATATAGACTTTCCTAAACCACCTACCCAACTTCAGGAGTTGAATTCCTTGGTGGAGGATCCGACTCCAAGATTCTCTCAACCAATAGGTGAGAGTGAGAAGGTGAAACTCAAACACTTCATGGAGAGTTTGTTTAGGAGTTTGCTTCTTTTATGAGGCCTAATAAAAAAAAAACCTATGATGTAAATTTATTCATGCCTACATCACCTAGCCTCAAAACTAGTGCCATTACATAGAGAATCTTGACTTTGACTGAGTGAAACTAGAAACTAGAAATTTTACACAATGGAATTTACAAATTAAAACGCAGAAAAGTGCAGAATCACAGCACCGAATTTGAGCTAATTTTGAGGTGCCTTCCAAGGGTCAAAATGAATAACTGCGGGAATGGCAAACTAACTCTTCAAGTCTAGTTTCCATAACAGTGTGAATTTTTGAATTTGGACTATGGGAAGACCTTCCAAAATCCATTCTCCCGAGGTCGCTCCCTGCATGCAGTGCCTGTCAAAGAAGGGTCTAGAATGCTATTTTTTTCCACTTTTTTGCACTTTTCTCCAAAACTGGGCCACCTCTATAAAATATGATCAAATGGGTTTTTAAAGGATGGCAAGAGATTTCCAAAAATATAAACTTTTCCTGAAATATATGCCCAAGGAAAACACTGTTGATTTTATGAATTTAGCTCCAAAATTCACAAAAAATCAAAAGTGTTAAAATTTTGCTCAAAGTTGGTTAGGAGTTGTAAAATTATGTATCTTAAACCTTCATAGATGCTTCATAAATCATCTCCAAGTTTCCCTCATCTTTTTGGTCCTTTCTGGCTTCTTTGAGCTTGTTTTCAAGCTGCTTGACCTTGACATTGGCAATCATGTTTTGTGCTTGGTAGTGTACGCAATATGTCTAAGCAACTGATTATCTTTATTTTCCTTCTCAAGGAGCTTCACCCAGTGTTCATTCACCCTATTGAGCCAATACTCCTTGTCTTGATTGACATCAAGAGTAATTATATTTTCTAGGTTGATGTCTTCATTCAATAGGATGTGTTTTTCCTCTTCTTGCAATGCCTTCTTCAAGACCTTTGTTCTTGGCCTTTTCCTCTTTCCTTCCCCTTTTGATCCTTTAGGCTAGTGTGATTCTATAATTTCTTTTCCTTTTCCAACCAGCTACAATAACTTGGCTTGTTCTCTTTCCATGATCAATTCCTTTGCTTTGAGCTGACTATTCTCCTGTTTAAGGAATGAAATGACATGTTTAGCTCTTTCCATATTGATTGTAACCTCCTTGATTTGATATTCTTTACCCATGATTATTTGTTTCATGCTTGAAGTCGGATCCTTTGCCTCTGAATCAACTAGTTCAAACTCATGCTCAACTCTATTGTTATATTTCGCTGTCAGTCCCTACTTTGTCGATGAAGACGGCTTGGCCCCTTGCTCTCCATGAGAAGAAAACACAAGCCTCTGTCCTCTCTTGTACACTTTAGTCACCTTAGGCTTAGGTACTTGAGTTTTCTCAACTGATTTTCTAGAGGACCCCACTTCCATTTGCTATTTTGGTGTGCTAGAGGTTTGAGCTACTACATTGGCCTCATGCCATTTCAGGGTAGTTTCCAAAAAGGTTTCCCAAGTCACGCCTTTCTCTGCAAGCTGTTGAAGGATTATAGTCTTAATTAGACTATGATGAAATAGGCTTGGGTAGTGCTCCTTGTTCTTAATTTGTATTTTCTCTAACGTTTTGGAAATGCTCCTGAATAGGTAGTTACAACCTCGAGAAACTCCCTTCACATGTAAAGAGCTTCATGATAATCTTCATCAAAGGGGCATATTTCTCCAATAAGTATCTGAAAGGTATAGTGTGATCATGTTTCTCCCTGTGTGGTGTTTTTAAGAAAGGCTTCTAGTATTCAAGATCTAGGCTCATTCCCTTGAACCAATATTCACCATTGTTTGGTAGCCCTATTTCAAGTGAGATGGAGGCCACTAAAAAAATGAACTCAACTCCAGAAATGACAGCACTTTCACCTTTCAACTGAGTTGCCACCCAATCTATTAATTGTTCCTAAAAACCCACCTCACTCACCCTTTTACAAAACTCCAAGCAATGTACATCTTCAAAGCACTATTTAATGAAAGGATAGGAGTTGATTTCATGACAATTTGATGGCTCGTATCTGATTATTTTCCCTCCCTTACGATGTATTTTCCTCTCTTGTGAAGATTCTGCCTCCATGATGACAAAAAACCCTAGCAGCAGGCAAATTATGAAAAAATGTAAGGTATAAATGAAAATGAAGTGATGTGAAGGTGGATTTTCACAAAATGATAGAGGAGGTTTGAAAGAGGTGGATATGAACTTTGGAAGATGATGAAAATGAGTGAATAAATAGTGGAAGAGTAATTTGCTTTCAAGGAGGAAAAACAGGATTTGTAATGAAAAATGCCCAAAAACCTCTAGGAATGAGTTAGGGTTTTACTTTTTGAGAGGGAAAACTTTGCTTTGAGGTTGGTTGAATGGTTAAAATGGTTTATTAAACATGTATGCGGGTGTAGGGTAACATTTTACATGTTTAGAAACCAAAAATAAAAATGGCCATTATCACCCTATCATTACCCATGAAAAATTTCACTACAAACCCTAATTTGAAGAATCATTGGCTTGAGATGAATTTGAAAAGTAAATGAGGGAGAATGATGGTGTACTTACTTTTTGCCTCGCTTAGAAATCAATGAAATTAAGTTTGGAAGCCAAAAAATGGAGTTTGAGAAAGATTTGGGCATTTTCCGAACACTTTGTCCTGTGCGCAACACTTTGTTCCTATGCACAGTGCTGTGCATAGCATAGTTTCTCTGTGTGCAGCGCTGACCCTCTGTGTGTAGTGCCTTGTTCCTATGTGCCGTACCTCAAGGTTTTCTTCAAATTTTCCTAATAAATCAATTTTTTCTCTCTTTTGGATGGAAGAGATCAATTCTTAAGAGTGAATCGGAGGCAAATGAACCAATTTTGGGGGCTTTTGAGTTTATATAGGCAATATTATTTCTCTTTTCGAAAAATAAATGGGATCCACAAACCTTTAAAAACTGATTTTTCAATTTTGAAAATAGAGTTACCTTTACAACTGAAACCTGAGCTGCCTTTTCACTTTCCTGAGTGTTGCAACTTTTTCGACCATGAGAAGATGATGAATGTGAGATAACTCACAGATCAATACATAAGAACTTTTTTTCATGCTCTATTCACTGTTGGACTTATTCATGAAAATGATGGACCTTCGAAATCCTAGCGACCTAATGGATGACTTGAAACTAAATGGGATGATGTTGATGACTAACATGTTTTTATTATGACACCTCCATAAAAATGTGATAGTTGACCAGCATGAGTGAATTTCCAAAAGATTGACCTTATTTCTAGATCGACCAAATAGTGACCGAATTTTATTGTGTAAACCTAGTGACATAAAAATTTGATTTTGATAGTCTTGACAACCATAGTAAAAGCACATTTGATCCAGGTGACAGGCTAACAAGACTGACACTAATAGATATAATGCCCAAAAACTAATGGTATGCCCATAATAATCCTATACAACTGCACATATATCGCACTCGAATTTTCCATTTTTAATAAATTCGAAATTCTTTATTGCATACCCCTACAATATGTAAATAATTCTAACCTCTTTTCATGTTAACATTGTTTTCACATAGCACATGTATTACAACCTAAGAACATGTATTATAAGCAGCCCAACTTGGCTCATAACATGGTATCAAACATTAGTTCTTAATTTAATCAATTCAACCTTTATTTAATAAGAACAATATTCATAAAAAAAACCTCTTTGGTTTAAATATTTTTAAAAATATAGCAGTTTATTAATCCTTTAATAACCAAGATTTATACTTGGATTTTCCTTCCCAGAATCCTAAATTCCCTTAGTGGCGAGAATCTATTACGAATTTAATATGCTTAAATTTCCAGATAAATTTTGGGGTTATGTTTCTTATAGACTTTTTATTATTACCTCATCAATGAAAATGCTACAGAGGTGGATAATTCCATAGGCCATAAGGTTTGAACCTGTGGCTCTAATACCATTTGTAATGAACCTCCTTAGCCTACCCTAGAATTTAGCCTATAGGACCCATAAATTTAAAATTTTGGGTTCATTCATAGTTAAAGCTTTACCCCCCTTGCAGATCTTTGTCTTCTAAAATTACCTCAGCCATATTACTATTAGGCCATAGTACAAATTTCTCATTAATTAGTTGACTGGTTCTCTTATATGGAACCTTATATTCATTAACATGCCTGATGTATGTAATTGACCATTAAACTTGTGATGGTAGGCATCCTATCAAAATATCTAGGTAAGTCTTCACTAGCACTAGTGGACATTAATTTTCATGATCATTGTAGTGTACTCTATATTATTGACCAAACTTTAATTACCATGCATACTAGTTATACATGCAACACAGATACTTAACCCATTAGTCATAAAAGGGAAACACTATTTCCTCAATTGGTGAGTATGCATAAGCATATATTACTTTAGAGAATTATGACTCTACCATATCTCTATACTGGATGTAATAGAATCAATTATAGAATCCATAGTAATCTCACATATTCATACATAATCTCATCATAAACCATGTTGTTTCCGCTACTAACTCTATTCTTAGATGTAGAAGAGGTCATATGAATAATACTGCCATCACTTTCATAATAATACATTAGCACGGGTAATCTAGTTATGTGCAATATGCTACCCTGCATGGGTATTAAATCTGTCAATTCATTTAATGTATTTCTACTAATAACTTCATACTAGAAAGCCACATGCAAGTTGATCATGAGAAATCTAAAGCTGTGACACTAGTATCAACATCTAATTACCCTGATTCCACCATTTCTCATATACATTAAAGGTCACATACATAAGACATCAATTATTTTCATACAGATAACACCTTATATATAAAACTGAGATACATGAGTTAACCATTTCAACTATAGGAAATAAATATAGAGATAAGAAATCAACCATCAACATATTTGAGCTAAATGTTTTAACTTTATAACAAGTAAGGATTAATATTTATCCCATACCATGAAAGTGAATCTCATCAAAGTAGATGGAAACACCATTAAGTCTATTAATACATAAACCTATGTAATTCACGTGACATTCTCATGGCATGGAAACTTAGGCAATCATCTCATAGAAAAACTGGAAAAATAACATAAACTTATGAAAATATTCTCATAAACAAACTGGAAACTATAACAGAGAGAGAGAGTAAGAGTCAACATACAAACATTCCATGCAAATGACACCAACTAAATCTCACTTGGAGGGAGGAGCACCACAATCCAGCCATGAATCACCTCTGATTCCCCCCAAGCCAAAGATCTTGCCAAGGATCAATTGTCCTCAATTGATTGATGCACTGGGTATTTAATACCCTCTTTCATGATTTAGTTACCATTCATGGCATCCTTCTTTATGGATTTTTGCATTTGCCTAGGTTTTTTTAGAAAGTCTTGTCTTTATCTCCCATGATGCTTTTCCACATAAAATTTTGACTTTATCTCCCGCAAAGCTTTTATGTATGATGGATCTTTATCTCCCATCCATCCTATGGATATCCAATCCATCCAAGCTTATCCAGAATCGCATCTAGAAGCTTATCACGAAAGATTAATATCTACATTCCTCATGGGATTTGGCAAGCATCCCCTCTCTCTTGGTGCTTCACCCTCCAAGTGATTTATTTTATTAATTTATTTAATAACACATCTGCTTTTCATATTACATATCACCTAGCTTTCCTTAGCTTAGGTTTACAAACATTTAACACACAAGGGAGGATATCACACCTAGCTTTAACTTAGCTTAGGTTTACAATAATGTAGTAGACAAGGGAAGGGTGTTACACAATGATCAACCATGGTCAACATTGGTCAACCATGGTTACATTGTGACAAAAATTGTCTCATGGTCCAATGTCACATTGTGACAAGAATTGTCAGACATGATCAATCATGGTCAACCATGGTCAACCATGCTTTATAAAATCAATCATGATCAGTCATGGTCAATCATACTAAACCATGGTGCAACGTCTTATTGTGACACAAATTGTCTCAATATGAAAAGCAATCTTTGTCAACCATGGTCTAACGTTGCGTTGTGACAAGGACTACCTTGATACGAAAATCAATCATGGTCAACTATGGTTTAACATCACATTGTGACAAGGATTGTTTCTATGAAAATCAACCATAGTCAACTATGGTCGACATTGTTTATTTTAGGGTTTATAATATTTATCTTAGGGGTTATATACCTTGGGTTTATAATATTAATCCCTTGGGTTTAATATTATTCCCTTGGGTTCATAATCACTTAGGGTTTTAGTATTAATCACTTGGGTATATAGTATTAATACCTTAGGTTTATTAATGTAAGGCTCCATATTCCTAGGGTTTAATATTATTCCCTTGGGTTAAAAGTATCAATCATGGTTAACCATGCTTCAACATTGTATTTTGACAAGCATTGTCTCAATATGAAAACCAACCATGGTTCAACGTCATATTGTGACAAAGATTGTCTCGATATGGAAATCAATCATGCTTAAGCATGGTCAAGAATGGTCAAACATCACATTGTGACATTAATTGTCTCAATATGAAAATCAAACATGGTCGACCATGTTTATTTTAGGGTTTATAATATTTGGGGTTTATATACCTTCGGTTTATAATATTAATCCCATGGGTTCATAATCCCTTGGGGTTTTAGTATTAATCCTTTGGATTTATTATTCTCTTAGGTTTATAAAATCAAACGTGATTTATTAATCTAAGGGTACAACCATGGTCGAGCACAGTATGACATCGCACTGTGACAAAGATTATCTCAATATCAAAATCAATCACCATCAATCATGGTCAATCATGGCTATTCATGGTTAACCATGGTTAATCAAAATCAATATGGAAATCAACCATGGTCAATCATGGTCACATTGTGACAAACATTGTCTCAATATGCAAATCAGTCATGGTAAACCATGGTCCAATGTCTCATTATGACAAATATTGTCTTAATATGAAAATCAATGATTCTCAAGCATGGTCAAACATGGTCCAACGTTTCATTGTGACATTAGTTGTCTCAATATGAAAATCAACCTCGGTCAACCATGTTTATTTTAGGTTTTATAATATTTATCTTAAGATTTATATACCTTGGGTTTATAATATTAAACCCTTGGTCAACCATGGTCATTCATGCTCAACCATGGTGCAACGTCGCATTGTGACAAAGATTGTCTCAATATGAAAATCAACCATGGTCCAACGTCTCATTGTGAAAAAGATTGTCTCGATATGAAAATTAGTCACGGTCAACCATGGTCCAACATCACATTGTGACAAGGATTGTGTCTGTGAAAATCAACCATGGTCAACTATGGTGAACATTGTTTATTTTAGGGTTTATAATACTTATCTTTGGGTTTATATACCTTGGATTTATAATATTAATCCTTTGGGTTTAATATTATTCCCATGGGCTCATAATCATTAGGGTTTTAGTTTTAATCCTTGGGTTTATTAATGTAAGGGTCCATATTCCTAGGGTTTAATATCATTCCCTTGAGTTAAATATTATTTCCTTGCCTTTATAATCCGTTAGGTTTATTAATCGCATGGATTTATAATATCAATCATGGTCAACCATGTTTTGTAAAATCAATCATGGTCAACCATGGTTCAATGTTGCATTATGACAAACATTGTCTCAATATGAAAACCAACCATCGTTCAACGTCACATTGTGACAAATATTGTCTCGATATGAAAATCAATCATGCTTAAGGATGGTTCAATGTCACATTGTGATATTGATTGTCTCAATATGAAAATCATCCATGGTCAACCATCTTTATTTTAGGGTTTATAATTTTTATCTTGGCATTTATATACCTTGGGTTTACAATATTAATTCCTTGGGTTTAATATTATTCCCTCGGGTTCATAATCCCTTCGAATTTTATTATTAATCCCGTCGGTTTATTATTCCCTTGTGTTTATAATATCAAACACTTGGATTTATTAATATAGGCGTTCAACCATGGTTGAGCATGGTCTAATGTCTCAATATGATAATCAATCATGGTTAACTATGTTTATTTTAGAGTTTCTAATATTTATCTCAAGATTTATATAACTTGGGTTTATAATATTAACTCCTTAAGTTTAATATTAATCCTTAGGTTCATAATCCCTTGGGTTTATAATATCAAACCCTTTGATTTATTAATCAAAGGGTTCAACCATGGTCGATCATTACCCAATGTCACATTGTGAGAAAGATTGTGTCAATATGAAAATCAATCATGGTCAACCATGGTATTTCATGGTCAATATGAAAATCAAACATGGCTAGTCATTGTTAACCATGGTAACCATAGTCACCCATCATCCTATGTTGCATTGTGGCAAATATTGTCTCGATATGAACATCAACTATGGTAAACCATGGTCAACCATAGTCAACCATGGTCACATTTTGACATGGATTGTCTCATGGTGCAACATCACATTGTGATAACCCTAATCAACCATGGTCCAATATTTCAATGTGACAACCATGGTTAACCATGGTCTAACATTACATTGCGATAAAAAAATGTATCAATATGAAAATCAACCATGGTCTAACATTGCTTTGTGACAAAGTTTCTCGCAATATGAAAATCGATCATGGTCAACCATTGTCCAATGTCACATTATGACATAAATTGTCTCAATATGAAAATCAATCATGGCCATTCATGGTCAACCATGTTTACTTTAAGGTTTATATAAACCCTATGGAATATAAACCCTATGTTTTTAGTATTAATCCATTGGGTCTACTATCCCTTGGATTAATATTATTCCATTGGGTTTATAATCCCTCATGATTTTAGTACTAATCCCTTGGGTTTATTAATCTAAGGGTTCATATTCCCAAGGTATAATATTATTCATAAGGTTTTTAATTAATATTAATCTCAAAGGTTTAATATTATTCCCTAGGGTTTATAATTTGTTGGGTTTTTAGTATTAAAACTAAGAGATTATAAACCCAAAGGAATAATATTAAACCCAAGGAATTAATATTATAAACCCAAGGTATATAAACCCTAAGATAAATTTTATAAACCCTAGAATGAAGATGGTTGACAATGGTCAACCATGGTCCAACACTGCATTGTGACAAGGATTGCCTTAAAATGAAAATCAACCATGTTTATTTTAAGGTTTATAATATTTATCTTATGGTTTATATACCTCAATTTTATAATATTATTCCCTTGGGTTTTTAATATTAATCCCTTGGGTTAATATTATTCCCTTCGGTTTTTAGTATTAATCCCTTGGGTTACTATTTTTTTTCTAAGTATAAGTAATCTATTAATATGTACAGAAAAATACAAAGAGGACAAAGCCTTAACCAAGTTTAACGTAGAGTATCAACAAAATCTGGACTGCCCCAACATTGGGGAAACCAGTCCACAAAGAGCATAAACTCCAAAAATGGTAGCAATTCTTGAGTCCAGACCACACAAAAGAGACAGTAAGATGATACCCTGACATTTAGTCCAGATAGGATACCAGAATCCAAGAAAAAATAGCAAAAAACAAAATGACCAGATAGAAAACACCTGGGTAGCCACAACCGGCCACGTTCTAACACCAGACAGCCCTTGCCGATTCTCTGTCTGCCACAACCTGCTACCTGGAAGCCACGTCATCTTAGATGAAGTCATCCGGGATGGGTTCCTCGATGATTGGGCATGCCTACTCATCTTCCATGTCCCTGGAAACGCTTCCATGTGGTTGTCCACCACTACCGCGAGTCTCTCCCCCGTCGCCAGATGCAACTTGCATAGCAGACCCTTCATGACTCGAACCGCCAGAGGGGCGCATGGCAGCATAGCTGCCCTCTTCACCATGCTGAATGCCACCAAAGTTCAGTCCATGCGAGTTGAAGAGACTTTCATCCATCCCATTCTTACCAGTATACCTGTAATTACTACATCTGAGAGCACCCTCTTGCGGCAAGTTGGAATTGTCAACCTGAGAGACTGTCAGAGTGTTTTCTTTAGAGAAGAAGATGGAGATAGTAGCGGTAATGACAAGCCTATTCAGGGAGCTACAGAACCTGAATTGGGCAGAGTGGGGAGCGGGTTGAAGGGGCAAAGGAAAATTATCAGAGTGGACAGCAAAGTCGGCATGAGCAACCGGAAGAACGAGTCCGACCTCGCCCACGTCTGGTACTAGGATATCTACCCTCCGCAAGAATTGGAGGATGGTGCAGTTCAGGGGAAGGAGAGGAGGTGGCACGCTCAATCGGAGGACGAGAACTTCCTCCCCTGGTTCGTTCCCTACGAATTATCATACGGTGCCTCACCATGCTGATGTCGTTGGCTGAGCGCTCACAAGGAGCAGTGACAGGAGGGACAATGACAAAAGGAGCACTAGCAGAGGAAATGTGAGGCGAAACAGGGTCGTTCTGGGTAGAGATTAGAATGCAGAGAGTCGAATGAGAATGATGAAACCCATTACCAAAATTCGCACAATAAACAATCCATTAGCGACGACCAGTTGCAGTGTGAAGGCTGGGCTCATAGGCCTGAGGTGGACAGATGCAGCAGAGCAAGGGAGATGGTGGAGGAATGAATCGAGGTACCTCCATAACCCAACTATGAATAACTTTTTGCCGATCCGGACCTGTATTGAATACAGCCTGCAGAGTGTCTTGAAGGCGCCTCAGGGTGGTATGGGGAGGGGCGCCATCAGACAAGTGGCCCGTCCCCTTGCCGCCATCCTTCAGTGAATTCATTAATACCTTAACGTGTCACCTGCATCCAGGTATCCCGTGGGTTAATATTATTGCCTTGGGGTTTTAGTATTAAACACTAAGAATATGAACCCTTACATTAAACCCAAGGGATTGATATTATAAACCCAAGGGGCTAATATTATAAATCCAAGATATATAAACCCTTGGATGACCATGATTTATATTGAACCTAAAAAATTAATATTATAAGCCTTTGAATAATACTATACCGTACAAATATGAATCCTTAGATTAATATACCCAAGGAATTGATACTATAAACATAAGGGAATAATAAACCCAAGGGACTAATACTAAAAACCTAGGGGAATACAAACCCTAGTGTTTTTAGTATTAATAGCTTAGATTTATTATCGGTTCGGTTAATATTATTTCTTGGGTATATAATCCCTCAGATTTTATTATTAACCCATTGGATTTATTATTCCCTTAAATTTATAGTATCACCCCTAAATTTTATTAATATAAAGGTTCATATTCCTAAAGTTCATA
>APFE031661042.1:59236-84500 GCA_000404065.3 Pinus taeda
TTTTTACTGCAATTATTTTTCAGTATTATGATTTGTACGGATAAATTTAATGGTAAATATAAATAAAACTAATAAAACCTTAATCTATATCAACCCTATTAATGTGGTTGTGTGAGTGAGGTAAGGTATCTAAATTACTTTTTGCTACTTTTTGCTACTCTGGCTGGCACAAGAAGGATGAATGGCCTCGTCGGTGTCTCGTGCGATTATTCTCCGCCAGACCTCTGATTTTTAGGTGGGTGAGGCACGGCTGAGCTGTGGCAATCATAAGATTCTGTATATAGATATTCGTAGGGTTTTTTCTGGATGTCAAAGCCAGTGATTTAAAGTAAGAGACGGTTGCAGTTTCGATGAGAGCTACTGGAGCGTTCGAAGTCTCAGAGTAGTGGTGTCCTGTCATAGTTGTAACTATTTATCAACATAGTGTCATGATTAGCATAGGATCCGGCACCGTCCCACCAATTGAAGCAACAGCTTTTGGTATGGAATTTCTAATAATTATGATTCGAGTCGTTCGATTGAAGATTAGGTTTGGATTAGTGTGGGGTAAAGCTACTTACAAAAGTAATCAGATTGTAATGCAGATGCCACCATACATTGACAACACAGTACGATGTCCGGCATCATGAAAAAAGAGTTTCAGAAAAATCGGAGGTCTGATTTGAAGGGACGGGAGATCCGAGAGGAGGAGACCCGCCTCTATGAATTCGAATTGATAGAGAATCGGAGCTTTGATTGAAGAGAGGGAAGACCAGAGAGAAAAGGAGACCCGCCTTTATGAATTATAGAGAATTCAAATGGAGGCAGGATTTCTGATTGGTCAAGACAGGAAGGTGAATATTGTGTCGGCCAGGGAATGATTTGGTGGGATCTAAATTCACGCAGTTACTTGTGACTTTCTTGTATATTTTCCTACTTTACATTCCTTAGGAATTTATTGGAATAGTGATTTTAACCTATCTTGGTGCCATAACGTAAATATTTAAGGGATTTTTTCATATTGAATTTATTTATATTTAAAAAAACATATATTTTAAATAAGTGAAAAAATATATATTAGATTTTAGTAAAAAAAAAAATATTTAAATAAATAAAACTAAAAATATTATTTTGCTAATGGAGAAAATTTTGACAAAATGTCATGTTAAAGAACTTTTGTGGTATTAAAGTCATTAATTCGAAAATCTATAGATAAAAAATTATTTATGCTAAGGAATAGAGTGGGGAGGCCCAGTACTAAATCCGTCTATACTAAAAGTTAATGTGATTGGGGCCAGCATTATCTCTAAGTAATTTCGACAGCTTTTCCATATTAGACTTACCAATCGTCACTAAAATTATTTTTTAGATACTAAAAATGTCTTCCATTAAATTCATATCTCAATAGGTTAGTTTGGGGTTGTTGTTGAGCCCTCTCACGACGAGGAAGAAGAGTTCCAGCGAATATAAGCAGGTTGTTGTTCTCTTATGTTGTTTACCTAACCAATGATAAAAATAAGTAGTGGTAAATGTTTGAGTCAATGCCGTCAAATATGAAATATTTGAAATTTATATCTAATGTATTAATTAGAATAATTTAATTAAAATTATATTTTTCTATATAATTGAAAAAAAAAGTTCGTATATTAAAAAAAAATTATATATTTAGGAATAAATGTTGTATTTTGAAGTTGGATATAGTTAGTGTGGTTTAGAAGAATGTTTTATTGTGTTTTTTATAAAGTGTAATTTAAATGAATGAACATTGAATTCAATTATTGTATTGAGAGGGTTTTTTTTTTTTTTTTTTTTGTGTGATTCAGTCAATTTGTGTTTAATTTAGAGTTGACACATGGCTTTTTTTTTTTTATTTATGTATGTATAGTAAGAAATAATGTAGGCTATAATAAAAGTAAAAATGAATAAACCTATTTGGTGTGCATAGAGATAAGGCAACTAAAAGTAAAAAATAGTATATTTTCACTTGACTATGAGCAAGATGTATAGTTATATTTTTTAAAAATAATTCAAAACACATAAAGAATTTATTTGAATATCTATATGGACTAATTTATTTCAACATTAGTTTGGTTGGGCCCAAAGGAACTCTACAACTTAGAGATGTGTAGGCTTTAGATGTGTAACCATTAGCCTTAATGTGAGTAAGATATGTAGAAATGTAAGTATTAAATTTTTAAATGTCACATGTAGGGTATTGATTGGCCAAGGAAATATTACCAAAAATGAATTTTTACGATAACATTTTGAAGCTTTAAAATATTTTAAATTTTTTAAAAATCTCATAGTTTGTCATATTTCATAATCCTTATTGGTCTTTTAGGTGTAAATAGACACAAAAATATATCTCATAACAAATCATATTTCCCTATTTTCAAGACTAAGAAAAAATAAGGAATAATGTTTGCCTATTTTTAAGGGTACAAGTGTCCATGGTCTTGGGTGGCACATGGTATTTGATGTTAGTATAAACTTAATTTTCAATTTTTTGTTAAATTTGAAATGAAAAATATCTTAGATTTTTTCACTTGAATAGTAAGGAAAATTTGCATTTATACCTTTGGCTATGTTTGTGGGTTTGTTTTCTTTTATTAGTCATTCAAACCATTAAAATATAAAGGAAGGTTTACAATTTTCATAGAATTGTTATTGTGTACAATTAGACTTGTTTTAGTGCAGTTCGTGGATGGATGTATAACCTATTTGTTAAAACTAAAACTTCATAGTAGACATGGAAGATCAAATACTAATTGGAATGAGTTCTCTAACCCTTTTTTGTTTTGTATAACTCACACTTTTGTCATCAAAACCAACAATTCAATGTGCAGATCAATATCCATTTGCTGAGGAATTTGAGGACCTAAAAGTCATGGGACATATAGACAACTAGAAATTAATGAATCAAGGTTGATATCTATGTTTCTGTTACGGTTTTTTGGTTTTGTCGTCATGCCAACCCAAAAGTTTTGTACATGTTGATAAATATCCATTTGTTGAGGCATTGAAATAGTAGGAATATTACGAGACATAGAAAATGAGAAATTGAAGAATGAGGGTTTATCTTAATACAATAATTTGTCTTTATGATTGGTCTTTGAATGAGTACAACATTGGGTATATTTTCATCGATCCTTTTTATTCGTTCTTATAGACATATATTTATTTATTTATAATATTTTATTTATGTTTAAATCCTTAATATTTATAGAAATGAGGTGTGTTGTGAAACCTATGGAGGTTCTCTCCAACCCAATATGGAAGAGATGTTGTAAGGTTATGTTATGTAAATATTTTGACTTGGTCAAATTAAATAATAATGATGTTGATGATGATGATGATGATTTTTACATTATTAATAATTGAACCTTCATAGATCCATCTTAACTCCATATCTATCAAACACCGAGAGGGAAATCTCTAGAGGTGTAAACATTTCCTCAAGTTTTTCACTCAAAATAAGGTTTGCACCTTGAGAGTTTTGATCCCTCTAGGGAGCTTGATAGATCCGAAGTTAAGATTGTTCTATGTTAATATGGTTCAATGTTGGTATATATGTATATAAAGAGATAGAGTAAAAAATGTATGTTACTGTTGACCATAATAAAATTTTTGATACCTAAAAAAATAAATGGAAGTAAAAAAATCAATTAGTTTTTAATACAAATAATAAAAGAAAGATATAAAATTCATTCAATTTTTTTTATACAATTAACCTATGACATTTAGAAATATCATTGATGATAAAAGAAAATTGGTGTTTATCATAAATAAAATATTTCTTAGGTTGTGGAAAATATGTTGGCACACTATATTTGGTCCATGGAAGAAGCCTAGGATGGAACCACTATCATAATGGCAGAGGTTTGTACCAATCTAAACAATAATCGACTATCTCTCTGTGATCTGTCAAGCCAGCGGGTAACTCCTCAAAATCAATTGTGTCTTTGCATTACGATTTCTCATGGATATATACAAGCAGGGAGAGACTCTTGGGCTACACTTCCCAGTGTCTCTTCATACTCCTATTCTCCATTATTTAGTATTTACATTATTTACATGTATTCACCCAAACCCAATGATTAGGTGTCAACATTCGCCCCTTAATTTGAAGGGATGTTGGTGAGTCCAAGCATCGTTCTGAACCTTTCGAACTTTTTTCTTCCAAGTGATTTGGTGAAGATGTTTGCAATATGCTCATTAGTGGAACATTGGCATAGATGGATTTTCTTGGCCTCAACATGATCTCGAATCAGATGGTATTTCATATTGATGTGATTCATTCGATCATTGAACTTTGAGTTCTTGGCCAAATTTATTGAAAAGGTGTTGTCAACCATGAGTGCAGTTGAATGCACTTGTTTCACCTGCAAATAAATTTTCCCGAGCCACATAAATTTCTTTTTTGCTTTAGTTGTTGCCACATACTCTGCCTCTCTTATGGAATCTGCTGGAACTGATTGTTTGCATGATCTCCAGGAGACAACTCCTGATCCAAGACTCATAACATAACCTAAAGTAGATACCCCAGTTTATTTGTGTCCATGGAAATTTGAATCAGAGTATCCAATCAAGTTGAAGTCTCCCACCTATGTATACTTGAGTCCAACTTTTTGAGTTCCCTTCAAGTACTTTAGAACTCTTTTTGCAGCATACCAGTGTCCCTCACAAGGCTTTTACATAACCTTGGAGAGAATTCCAACAAAAAATGAAATGCCTAGTCTAGTAGTAGTCAGGTAGTTGAGACTTCCTACAAGTTTCCTATACTTTGTTGCATCCTCAAATTAGTTTCCTTTAATGGATGTGAGCTTCAAGTTTTGTTCCATTGGAGTAGTCAAAGGATTGCACTTAACCATGCCAAACCTATTCAACAGATCTCCAATGTACTTCTTCTAAGAGAGGAATATAAACTTTGGATGTTGAGTTACTTCTGAGATTTCAAGGTAAAGAGTGTCTGGATGGTAGCCCATTTTGTTGTGGGGGAAAAGGTGTTCTCATAATCGACCCCTTACTTCTATGAATTTTTTCCACAAGCCTAGCTTTGTGCTTTTCAAGTGAGTCATTATCTTTATAATTGTTCTTGTAGACCCACTTGTAGCCAATTGGTTTGGTTCCCGATGGAGGATCAACCAGCTTCCAAGTGCCATTCTTTATCAAGGCATCATACTCCTTTTGAATCGCTTCTTTCCAGTCATCATGAGAAGCAACTTCTTTAAAGGAAGTTGTTTCAAAATATGTAGACAAATTCAGTTCAGAATCATAAGAAACATCCATATCAACAGGTGAATCAGAATCATTTACATCACCTCCATTTTTCTTGGTTGTACTTCATGTTCCTGTATTTCCAACCTCATCAAAATGAACACATTCAACTGTCTTTGTGAGCCATTTTGGAGGACCTTTCTGAGATGGCTCGGCCTGCTCAGTTGACTAAGTTGGAACTGAATAAAGATTGAGTCTCCCAATTGTGTCAATAACATCACTCAGAGTATCATTAGTGGTTGGAGTTTCATGTGGGGGGGAGAGTGGTTCAGAAGAAGTCTCTGTAGATTGATCCAATATAGGAATCCCCCCTTCAAGATGTGGAATCTGATTATAAAATTATTGAAATGATTTTGCATGTCTGAATCTATCCAAGCAATCAAGCTTCCGCTCAACAGCAATGTCAGCTTTGGAATATTAAAGAAAGATTACATCTCTAGATATAAAAAAATTCTTATTAACTTCATCATAGAGACATTATGCTTTGGAGATATTTGAGTGCCCCAAGAAGATACACTTACGACTCCTTGTACCAAGTTTGTTTCTTTTTTCCTTTGGTATTAAGGCATAACAGGTGGAGCCAAAGACTCTAAGATGCTTTACCAAAGGAATGTGGCCATACCACATTTCTTAAGGAGTCTTGTTTCTAATAACATTAGATGGACATCTATTCTTTACATACACAACACATGGAACTACATCAAGCCCAAAACATCAATTTTACATTCTCGAAAAACATCATGGAATGTACAATATTTAAGATTGTCATGTTCATTCGTTCAACGACTCCATTCTGTTGGGGATTATAAGGTACAACTATTTGATGTTTGATCCCATGCTTGAGAAGATAGCTTTCAAATTAATTTGAAGTGTATTCTTTTCCATTATCAGTGTGAATAGAGCCAATATGAGATTATGCAGCATTTTCAATGCATGCATGATTCAAAGTTCTTAAATGTTTGAAAAGCATCATATTTTTTCTTCAATAAATAAACCCAACACATTCTGGTGTATTCATCAATAAATGTGATCATATATTTATTTCCATTTGCAGAAGGAACATGCATTAGACCGCATAAATCTAAATGAATGAGTTCAAGTTTTCTATGTGATCTAAAATGTGAATCGTGAAAATACTATTTTTTATACTTTCCTAGAATACAAGCATCACATTTCTTAAGTTTCCTAGGAATTGTAGGCAAAATAGTAACGCCATTTTTCTTCAACAAGTGAAGTTTGTCATAGTTCAATTGTCTAAATCTATTATGTCATAAAAGACTTTATGGAAATGTACCTTCATCATAATGAGAATTGTATGGCAAGTTTTTTGCATGAGCAGAGGCACCTTACAGCTTCAAAAGTGTTTCTCCTTATATCCCTGTCCTGACAAGTGAGTGATATTATGCTTTTGTGATGTCAACCTTCCCACCAAACATATGAATGGAGTTTCCTTGCTAGTAGATATGGATCAAGGACAACAAATTTCTCCCGAGACGTGGGAGATATAAAACATCATGTAGAAGAAAGTTTGGAAGACCAGACAATTTGAGCCTGATGGTGCCAAGCCCTAACAGCTTGAGTTTTGATTTGTCTACAACGTATACTGCTCCATTAACATTGTCAGTAAATTCTTCAAAAGAATCTCTTCTAAAAGGCATGTGGCAAGTTTCTCCTGAATCCGACAACCAATCATTTTTCCAAGAAGTAAGTGAAGCATTAAACAAGTCTTCAGTTACCCCAATAATACAATGTGTCACAACATAGTGAGTGGATTAAGGTGCTTCACCTTTATCTTTGTCATTGTTTTTACCTTTGGCATGATTTCTTTCCTGATCAATTTTTTCCCAAGGCAACTTACATGTAAATGCATCATGTCCATCTTTATTGAAAGTATGTAGTGAAGATCATACTTTTCTCCTTAAGAGTGTCTGCCCCCCTGCCTCTGAAATTTTTCCTTCCTCTTCCTCTTCCTCTTCAACCGCCTCTTCCTCTCAAAGAATCTTGATCATGATTCTTTTCTCTATGTGCAAGACACACAACTTCTTCAGAACATTGAGGAGTTGTCTTCTTACCAAAATCCTTCTATCTCTCAGCAAATGTCTTCACAAGGGAATCAAAGGTAATCTCTTTGAGGTTTCCACTTGCTTGCAATGCATCAAGATAATTTGAATAAGTGGGATGTAGCGCCTTGACAAAAGCTATTAGAGGAATGTCAAGTTGAAAATAATTGGTTTTGATATTATGCATAATAGATCTTACTTCTGATGCTAAAGAAAGATGATCATCATTTTTCAATTCAAGACTGAACAATTTAATCATCATTTGGACAACTTCAAGTTCAGAGTGTTAGTCATAGAGTTCCTTCAACTTTTGTAGAACTTCAAAAGCATTTGAAAATGGTGAAATATGGTGACTCACCTCTTCATTTACAGATATTGAAATCAAGAAATAAGTCTTGTTGTTTTTGTTTTCCCAAGTGGCGATCTCCTTATCTGAGGTGGGCTTTGCAGTTTCATTATCTCCTTCTCCTATACAAACTCCTTTCCACAACTCATTGAAAATGAGAGAATGTTTTATCTTCCGTGACAATTCAAGATAGTTCTCTTTGCGAGAGAGAGCTACTCCAACCATAAATATTTATGAATATATTTAAAAATATACTCATGATGGAAAAAAATGCACTTCTGGTATAAAAATTGCACTATGATATTTGGTATTATATGGGGAATGTTATGTCTGGCAGACGTATTACAGTGGGGAGGTGTTATATGGTAATGGGTGTTATATGGTAATAGGATTGCAATGTATTATTCCTAGGACTATGGCAACGTATGGTATGGGCAGGGTTGACCAATATATTGGGTGTGAGCACAGTTATACAGGTCAGCGTGTATGAGGTAAGCCGTGATATTAAGTTCATATGAGAGTGCTAATAACACAGAAGTAGCGATTTGAAAATTGTGGTAATAACAAAATTATGGTAACAAAACTGTGGTAATAAGACACGAGTAGCGGGAATGGAGGGTGGAATGGGTTCCGCTGCGAGAGGAGTGGTTGTGACGGAGTACGGGCAACTGCACTACGAGCTAACAGTGGTATTGGAGGGAGCCAACCGGAGTTGTATTACGGCGGAGGGAGGTATTCTAACTAGATGGGGCGTATGGGAGTCGAACCTTACGACCACAATTCGGGAGCAGGTTTGTAACTAGGAGGACTGAGCCACGGAGACAATACACAGCGGTATACATAGCGCCATGAGGACTGAGCCACGAAGACAATACATAACGGTATACATAGCGCCACGAGGACTGAGCCACGGAGACAGTACACAACGGTATATTGTATATATATAAATCTGCTACTAGCACTAGTACCATACAACCACGAAACCAACACCACGGTGCCTCAATTCCATAATAAAATTAGAATGCGAGTCGATTCAGTCATGAAGAAAAAAATGAATGCCGACAACCATCATCACTACTCGACAAAACAAGTTCCAGCTCGTAGAAATCCAATAGAAAGATTAATACAGTCAAATAAAAAAAGTTTCTTTGGCGACTAATTTCTTTAGCTGCCGGTGTAATCCACAACACACAAAGTCATTCAAATTGCACTTGGGGAATGTCGTTGTCGTATGGCAGAAGAAACCCAAATAGAAATCGAAGTTCATAACTGACTTGAGATTTTAAAGATTCTATAGAGTTGAAGACTTACGCCAAAAAAAAATGTGAAGACACCACTATGTTCATATCACTCTCGATTCAACGCTTCTTTTCACAAAACAATTTGAAACACCACTCCAGCTGACATACTATTTAGTTCTGAGGAGAGCCCCCGGGAAAACAGAAAGAAATATACAACTCGGAATGAGGAAACGTAGGGCATTTTTTTCCCTGGGGTCAAAGGAGAAGGGAAGATGGCAAAAGAATAAGGGAAGATAATGACCAGAGATACAATACAAAAACTAATTTTAGAAGCTGACCCTGAGGCCAGGAAGTAACTCTTCAAAATGAATTGTATCTTTGTTTTAAGATTGCTTATAGACATATATAGAGAAAAACTCTTAGACTTCACTTCCTTGTACCTCTTTATATTCCTATTCTCCATTACTTAATATTTACATTATTTACACATATTCATCAAATCCCAATGATTAATGATAGAAGTGTCGACATGATCTCTCAAGGTTAATTGGTACTGACTTCCCTCCTTTCCCCTCTCACTCCTACGTCCACTAGCTATGAGGAAATATCTGCAGCATTTTCTTCCTCCACTTAGCAGGCCATACCTTCTAGCCTTGGCCCTCTTATGGTGTAAGAAAACTGCAAAAGGTCCAACGGACGAAGGTAGTTCCCCAACTCGGAAGAAGATTGAACCCAAGGTTGACAGCCAGCCTCAATGCGTTGATAATGGTACTCAAGCTAGCGAAAGAGATTCCTCTCGGCTAGCAAATTCCTATGGTTGTGTTATTGAATGGGAGCGCCTTGATTGGTTGCCTGAACGTTACGATGACACCTTCACTTACCTGGCCATGCTCGAGAAGGAGAAAAAAGGGTAAAGCGATGTAATGTCGGCCCCAAGAATCTCCAACGCTAAGCACTCATCATGAACATGTCTCTCAATAGGCCTTACATGCCTTTGTTTTTTTACCTGTTTGCATGGTCTCCTTAGTCTTTTCATGCCACCTAGAACGCATTATTTTTGTACTAAACATGTTTAAAAGTGTCTCAAATTTTCTCATATTGTCTTGCAGAGAGTATATGGTTTTCTTTTTATAAATAAATGGTCTCTCAACAATGATTCTCAATATAAAATTCTAAAGAGAATATAGAATTGCCTTCCTACAAACATCTCTTAGTCTACAAACAAGCTTTCCCAATTTTATGTACCTTATAATAAAACATTTCTACTAACCTAACATTTTAGGCTGGCTTATATATATAATTATAATTTAAACAAGTTATTATTAAAATTATTGAAAATTTTAAAGATTAATTTGAGTAAAACTAATTATATAAACTACTTTTAATTTTATTGATTGAGCTTGTTTTATTCCATTCTGATATATAATATACTGAGTTTAAAACAAGTATATTTTAAAATGATTCTAAATCTTATTTAAATAATCATATATATATATACACTTTTATAAAAAACTTATTATAATAGGAAAAAACAAAATAATTTCTAAGTCAAATCCCCGTGGAGTAAATCCTTTGTTAGTTGGTATTATTGAGAGAGAACGAGAACTACTAGATTCTCTAGAAAATTAATCTCTTTTAGCTAAAACGGCTCTTTTGTATGTGTTTGATGTTTTGGGGTAGATTGTTAAATTATTTATTTTAATAATTAGTTATAGTCTATTTATTTAGTTATAAATGAAAATGAATTTGAAATTTTATAATAGAAACATGTAAATCGTAATCTATAACGTATTTATAAATAAGTTTTTTTCAATCTTATTTTTAATTTTTTTTAATTTTTAATTATTACATTAATTTAGTCTAAAATTTATTTGCTAAATAATTTTTATATTAAAGGATAAGAACAGAAATATAAAAAATTTAAGCTATTAATAAACACAACAAATTATACATAGTAGCTAAATCTGACAACCTAGTTTATATAATAAGTTAAATTAAAGTAAGAAAACTAATTAAAAGTTGGAAAAATGAAATTTAATATATTAAATTAAGAAAAACTATGGAGATTCGGAAAAGTGGAAGCCTATATAAATGTATGTAAAACCCAGAAATCAAAACTAGAAGAAAAAAGAGATAAGATTGGAAAACAAAATGTTAGAATAAAAGAAGAAGCTTTAATTAACTATATAGAGTCAAAACCTACAACAATGTTATATATTTTTTTAAGATTAGAAATAAATAGTTAATAATATCATTTTATAACTTCAAAAAAAGCACCTTTCATAAGTTATGGTTAATTGAAGAAAAATGTCTTTTAATGACAACTAAGCTATTAATAGCAATGTCACTATCAAATCTGTCTTTCATAGAGATATTAATTTGACTTGTGAAAAAGACAATATCTATCCATCATATAAAGCTTTTCGATAAAATTAAAGAATTTTAAATTCAATTTGATTTTTTTAAATAAATAATGTACAAAATTTACATCATTAAATTTTTTTTAAAACAAATTATTTAAAATAAATTATGCAATTTCTAAATTTTAAAATTTTTAATAACCCATTATTAATTATTTTCCCTTTATAATAATTAATGGTTAATTGTTTTGCCATGGTAAATATTTTTCCTAAAACTTTTTGTTAATTTTTTGGGATGTAAACATTTTTCCTTGAACTTTTGTTAATTTTTTTGGCATGGTAAATATTTCTCCTTAAACTTTTTTATTATGCTTTTGTCTGGCAACAACAACTTTGATTTTCAAATTAATACATTGGAAGACCGCCTTCTTGAATTGCTGATTAGGGTTATCAAGGCTTATGCCCGCTTGGAAAATTACAATACAACAGAAAAGAACAGTTCTTCCTGCTGATTAGTGTCCACAAAAGATATTGACAAACTTTCAGAATTTACAGATATGATAATTGAACGTCGCTTTCAGCCGGCGCGAAACATATCGAGAGCGAACTTAAAACTCATGACATCCAGTCAATCTTGTGCAGGACGCATACCATTTATATTCGCAAAGAGCGCTTCCCTTCTTCGGTTGTCAGAGGAGAGGGGCGACTAGCAAACTAGACGACATTGGTGACTCGCTGATTGTCTCCAACGCAGGCTTCCAATATTTGCAGCTCATGAATTTCATGGTTAATCTCCTCAGCTCCCCAACATCATCTGCATCATCTACATGCAATTTCGGAATAAAACCAGTGTCCTCCCTCTCCGCCGTTTTTTTCCTAACAATAATCTCTTCCTTCCGATCATGAGCCGCCAAGTTTCTGTCAGCTGAACACTGGCACAAGTCCCCCAAAACGGGGAGGATTCTGGCGAGGCTCATGGATTTCGCAATCGATCTGTGAACAACCGAATCCGCTTTAAACGTGAGGGAAGCCATCTCCGCGGGCGAAAGCAGCGAGTAGAGTTTATGCATGGGAAGAATGAAATAGAGATGCCCCACTTCTAGCTCTTCATCTGCTGAAAGCGCTGAGATTCGCCCCCTGGCTTCTAAGGCCGTGGAATGACAAACAAAATGATGCGGGTTGTCGAGCATCAACTCTGCGGCTTTAATCGGCTTCTCGAATTCTTGGACGCTGCCATACAACGCTATGACCTTTATTACATTGGACGGAACTTTGGATGAAACGCAGGAAATGTAATTGCCCATAATCCAAACTGTACTTGCTATGCTAATCCCCTTTCTCTAATGCTCGTTAACGCTGGTGTGATACCCAGATGGACCATATTGTATACGAAAACATAAAGACTAGCAAACAATTTATAGCCAAGAGAGTGGGAGGAAGCTGCGCATAAATAGCAGTGGTGGTACATCGTCTTCTTGTTATTTCAGTGGTGGTATCTTCTATATGATTCTCCTCTCTAGTTGTGACAGGTTTTCTCTGTAAGGTAATGTATCGAGATTATTTTCTTGGATTCCTCACATCGCCTCCTCGGAGTCTCGCGCGATTATTCTCCGCCCAACCTCTGATTCTTGGGTGGGTGAGGCACGGCTGAGCTGTGGCAATCATAAGATTCTGTATATCGATATTCGTAGGGTTTTGTCTGGATGTCAAAGCCAGTGATTTAAAGTAAGAGACGGTTGCAGTTTCGATGAGAGCTACTGGAGCGTTCGAAGTCTCAGAGTAGTGGTGTACTGTCATAGTTGTAACTATTTATCAACATAGTGTCATGATTAGCATAGGATCCGGCACCGCCCCACCAATTGAAGCAGCAGCTTTTGGTATGGAATTTCTAATAATTATGATTCGAGTCGTTCGATTGAAGATTAGGTTTGGATTAGTGTGGGGGTCAAGTTACTTACAAAAGTAATCAGATTGTAATGCAGATGACACCATACATTGACAACACAGTACGATTTCCAGCATCATGAAAAAAGAGTTTCAAAAAAATCGGAAGTCTGATTTGAAGAGACCGGAGATCCGAGAGAAGAGGAGACCCGCCTTTATGAATTCGAATTGATAGAGAATCGGCGCTTTGATTTGAAGAGAGGGAAGAGCCGAGAGAAAAGGAAACCCGCCTTTATAATTCGAATTGATAGAGAATTCAAATGGAAGCAGGATTTCTGATTGGTCAAGACAGGAAGGTGAATATTGTGTCGGCCATGGAATGATTTGGTGGGATCTAAATTCATGCAGTTACTTGTCACTTTCTTATACATTTTCCCACTTTACATTCCTTAGGAATTTATTGGAATAGTGATTTTAAGCTATCTTGGTGCCATAATGTAAATATTTAAGGGATTTTTTCATGTTGAATTTATTTATATTTAAAAATATATATATATTTAAATAATTAAAAAATTATATTATTAAATTTCAGTAAAAGAATAAATAAATTAAATTTAAATAAATAAAACTAAAAATATTATTTTGCTCATGGATAAAATTTTGACAAAGTGTCATGTTAAAGAACTTGGGGTGTAAAAGTCATTAATTCTAAAATCTATAAATAAAAAATTATTTACGCTAAAGAATAGAGTGGCGAGGCCCAGTATTAAATCCATCCATACTAAAAGTTAATGTGATTGGGGCCAGCATTTAATGTGACTGGGGCCAGCATTATCTCTGAGTAATTTCGACAGCTTTTCCATATTAGACTTACCAATCGTCACTAAAATTATTTTTTAGATGCTAAAAATATCTTCCATTAAATTCATATCTCAATAGGTTAGTTTGGGGCTCTTGTTGAGCCCTCTCACAACGAGGAAGAAGAGTTCCAGCGAATATAAGCAGGTTGTAGTTCTTTTATGTTGTTTACCTAACCAACAATAATAAAAAGTAGTGATAAATGTTTGAGTCAATGCCGTCAAATATGAAATATTTGACTAATCTATTAATTATAGACAATTTAATTTAAAATTATATTATTTTAATATTAAATGAAAAAATATTGTTATATTTTTAAAAATATTTTTATTTTAGGATAAATCTATTGTATTTTTGAAGTTGATAATAGTTAGTGTGGTTTGAGGAATGTTATTATTGTTTTCTTTAAGTGTAATTTTAGAATGTATATGTTGAACTTGACATTATTGTATTGAGAGGTGTTTTTTAATTTTTGTGTGATTTAGTCAATTTATGTTCAACTTAGAGTTGACATATACATATATATATATATATAAACAATGTAGGCTATAATAAAAATTAAAAATGAATAAACCTATTTAGTGTGCATAGAAATAAGGCAACTAAAAGTAAAAAATAGTATATTTTCACTTGACTATGAGCAAGATGTATAATTATATTTTTTAAAAATAATTCAAAGCACATAAATAATTTGTTTGAATATCTATATGGACTAATTTATTTCAACATTAGTTTGATTGGGCCCAAAGGAACTCTACAACTTAGAGATGTGTAGGCATTAGATGTGTAACCATTAGCCTTAATGTATGTAAGGTATGCAGAAATGTAAGTATCGGATTTTTAAATGTCACCTGTAGGGTATTGATTGGCCAAGGAAATATTACCAAAAATGAATTTTTAGGATAATATTTTGAATTTTTTAAATATTTGATTTTTTTTTAAAATCTCATAGTTTGTCATATTTCATAATCCTTATTGTTTTTTTAGGTGTAAATAGCCACAAAATATATCTCATAACAAATCATATTCCCTTATTTTCAAGACTAAGAAAAAATAAGGAATAATGTTGGCCTATTTTTAAGGGGACAAGTGTCCATGGTCTTGGGTGGTTCATGGTATTTGATGTTAATATAAACTTAATTTTCAATTATTTGTTAAATTTGAAATGAAAAATGTATTAGATTTTTTCACTTGAATGGTAAGGAAAATTTACATTTATACGTTTGGCTATGTTTGTGGGTTTGTTTTCTTTTATTAGCCATTCAAACCATTAAAATAGAAAAGAATGTTCACAATTTTCATAGAATTGTTATCATGTACAATTAGACTTGTTTGAGTGCAGTTCATGGATGGATATATAACCTATTTGTTAAAACTACAACTTCATAGTAGACATGGAAGATCAAATACTAATTGGAATGAGTTCTCTTACCCCTTTTTGTTTTGTATAACTCACACTTTTGTCATCAAAACCAACAATTCAATATGCAAATCAATATCCATTTGCTGAGGAATTTGAGCAACTAAAAGCCATGGAACATATAAACAACTAGAAATTAATGAATCAAGGTTGATATCTATGTCTTCTCTTACGATTTTTGGTTTTGTCATCATGCCAACCCACAAGTTTTGTACATGTTGATAAATATCCATTTGTTGAGGCATTGAAATAGTAGGAATATTATGAGACATATAGAAAATGAGAAATTGAAGAATGAGGGTTTATCTTAATATAATAATTTGTCTTTATGGTTGGTCTTTGAATGAATACAACATTGGGTATATTTTCATCAATCCTTTTTATTTGTTCTTATAGACATATCTTTATTTATTTATAATATTTTATTTATGTTTAAATCCTTAATAATAGAAATGAGGTAGAGTTGTGAAATTTATGGAGTTCCTCTCCAACCTAGTATGGAATAGATGTTGTAAGGTTATGTTATGTAAATATTTTGACTTCATCAAATTAAATAATGATGACGATGATTATTATTATTATTTTTAAATTATTAATAATTAAACCTTCATAGATCCATCTTAACTCCATATCTATCAAACGCCGAGAGGGAAATCTATAGAGGTGTAAACATTTCCTCAAGTTTTTCACTCAAAAAAATGTTTGCACCTTGAGAGTTTCGATCCCTCTAGGGAGCTTGATAGATCCAAAGTTAAGATGGTTCTATGTTAATATGGTCCAATGTTGGTATATATGTATATAGAGAGATAGAGTAAAAAATGTATGTTAATGTTGACCATAATAAAATATTTTGATACCCAAAAAAATAAATGGAAGTAAAAAATTCAATTAGTTTTTAATACAAATAATAAAAGAAAGTTATAAAATTCATTCAATTTTTTTTATACAATTAACCTATGACATTTAAAAATATCATTGATGATAAAAAAATTGGTGTTTATCATAAATAAAATATTTCTTAGGTTGTGCAAAATATGTTGGCACACTATATTTGGTCCATGGAAGAAGCCTAGGATGGAACCACTATCATAATGGGAGAGTTTTGTACCAATCTAAACAATAATCGACTATCTCTTTGTGATATGTCAAGCCAGGAGGTAACTCCTCAAAACGAATTGTGTCTTTGCATTACAATTGCTCATGTATATATACAAGCAGGGAGAGACTCTTGGGCTACACTTCCCAGTGTCTCTTCATACTCCTATTCTCCATTATTTAGTATTTACATTATTTACATGCATTCACCCAAACCCAGTGATTAGGTGTCAACATTCGTCCCTTAATTTGAAGGGATGGTGGTGAGTCCAAGCATCGTTTTGAACCTTTCGAACTTTTTTCTTCCAAGTGATTTGGTGAAGATGTTTTCAATCTGCTAATTAGTGGAACAATGGCGTAGATGGATTGTCTTGGCCTCAACATGATGTCGAATCAGATGGTATTTCGTATTGGTGTGATTCACTCGATCATTGAACTTTGAGTTCTTGGCCAAATTTATTGCAGAAGTGTTGTCAACCATGAGTGGAGTTGAATGCACTTGTTTCACCTGCAAATAAATTTTCCTGAGCCACATAAATTTCTTTTTTGCTTTAGTTGTTGCCACATACTCTGTCTCTCTTATGGAATCTACTGGAACTGATTGTTTGCATGATCTCTAGAAGACAACTCCTAATCCAATACTCATAACATAAGCTAAAGTAGATACTCCAGTTTTTTGTGTCCATTGAAATATGAATCAGAGTATCCAATCAAGTTGAAGTCACCCACCTATGTATTTTTGAGTCCAAATTTTTGAGTTCCCTTCAAGTACTTTAGAACTCTTTTTGCAGCATACCAATGTCCCTCACAAGGATTTTGCATAAACTTGGAGAGGATTCCAACAAAAAATGAAATGCTTGGTCTGGTAGTAGTCAGGTCGTTGTGACTTCCTACAAGTTGTCTATACTTTATTGCATCCTCAAATTAGTTTCCTTCAGTGGATGTGAGCTCAAGTTTTGTTCCATTGGAGTAGTTAAAGGATTGCAATTAGCCATGCCAAAACTATTCTATAGATCTCCAATGTACTTCTTCTGAGAGAGGAATATAAACTTTGGATGTTGAGTTACTTCAATACCAAGATGGTAGTGAACATAGCCCAAGTCAGTCATTTCAAAACCTTTCCTCAATTCGTTAGTTATGGATGCAATGTAGCTCTCATTTTTCCCTATCATCAAAATATCATCTACATACATCACAAGATATACAACTCTTTTGCCAACTTTTTTAACAAATAAAGTTGCATCACCAAGATCATAATGTTTGAAGTTGATTTTCAGAAGATGCTTAATGAACTTTTCATACCAGGCTCGTAGTGGTTGCTTGAGACCATACAAGAATTTCAGAAGATTGCATACTTTATGTTCATGGCCCTTCTCAACAAATCCTTTGGCTGGGACATAAAAACATTCTCTTTCAGATCTCCATTCAAGAAAAAAGTTTTTACATCCATTTGATGGACTTTCCAACCATTATGAGCTTTCAAGGTAAAGAGTGTTCGGATGGTAGCCCATTTTGTTGTGGGGGAAAAAGTCTCCTCATAATAGACCCCTTCATTCTGTGAATTTTTTTTCCACAAGCCTAGCTTTGTGCTTTTCAAGTGAGCCATTAGCTTTATAATTGTTCTTGTAGACCCACTTGGAGAAAATTGGTTTGGTTCCCAGTGGAGGATCAACCAGCTTCCAGGTGCCATTCTTTATCAAGGCATCATACTCCTTTTGAATCACTTCTTTCCAGTCATCATGAGAAGCAACTTCTTTAAAGGAAGTTGATTCAAAATATGTAGACAAATTCAGTTCAGAATTGTGAGAAACATCCATATCAACAAGTGAATCAGAACCATTTAAATCACCTCCATTTTTCCTGGTTGTACTTCATGTTCCTGTATTTCCAACCTCATCAGGATAAACACTTTCAAGTGTCTTTGTAAGCCATTTTGGAGGACCTTTCTGAGATGGCCCAGGCTGCTCAGTTGACTAAGTTGGGACTGAATAAAGATTAAGTCTCCCAATTGTGTCAATCACATCAATCAAAGTATCATCAGTGGTTGGAGTTTCATGTGGGGGGTAGAGTGGTTTAGAGGAAGTCTCTGTAGATTGATCCAGTATAGGAATCCCCCCTTCAAGATGTGGAATCTGATTATAAAATTATTGAAATGATTTTGCATGTCTGAATCTATCCAAGTGATCAAGCTTCTGCTCAACAACAATGTCACCTTTGGAAGATTAAAGAAATATTACATCTCTAGATACAAAAGAATTCTTATTAACTTAATCATAGAGACATTATGCTTTGGAGATATTTGAGTGCCCCAAGAAGATACACTTACGACTCCTTGCACCAAGTTTGTTTCTTTGTTCCTTTGGTATTAAGGGATAATAGGTGGAACTAAAGACTTTAAGATGCTTTACCGAAGAAATGTGGCCATACCACATTTCTTAAGGAGTCTTGTTTCTAATAACATTAGATGGACATCTATTCTTTACATACATAACACATGGAACTGCATCAAGACCAAAACATTAATTTTACATTCTTGAAAAACATCATGTAACATACAATATTTAAGATTGTCCTGTTCATTCGTTCAGCTACTCCATTCTGTTGGGGATTATAAGGTACAATTGTTTGATGTTTGATCCCATGCTAGAGAATATAGTTTTCAAATATATTTGAAGTGTATTCTTTTCCATTATCAGTGTGAATAGAGCCAATATGAGATTATGCAACATTTGCAATGCATGCATGATTCAACGTTCTTGAATGTTTGAAAAGCATCATATTTTTTCTTCAATAAATAAACCCAACACATTCTGGTGTAGTCATCAATAAATGTCATCATATATTTATTTCTATTTGCAGAAGGAACATGCATTGGACCGCATAAATCTGAATGAATGAGTTCAAAGTTTCTATGTGCTCTAAAATGTGAATCCTGAAAATACTATTTTTTATGCTTTCCTAGAATACAAGCATCACATTTCTTAAGTTTCTTAGGAATTGTAGGCAAACTAGTAACACCATTTTTCTTCAACAAGTGAAGTTTGTCATAGTTCAATTGTCTAAATCTATTATGTCATAAAATACTTTATGGAAATGTACCTTCATCATAATGAGAATTGTATGGGAAGTTTTGTGCATGAGCAGAGGCAACTTATAGCTTCAAAAGTGTTTCTCCTTATATCCCTGTCATGACAAGTGAGTGATATTATGCTTTTGTGACCTCAACCTTCCCACCAAACATATGAATGGAGTTTCCTTGCTGGTGGATGTGGATCAAGGACAACAAGTTTCTCCCGAGACATGGGAGATATAAAACATTATGTAGAAGAAAGTCTGGAAGACCAGACAATTTGAGCCTGATGGTGCCAAGCCCTGATGGCTTGAGTTTTGATTTGTCTGCAATGTATACTACTCCATTAACATTGTCAGTGAATTCTTCAAAATAATCTCTTCTAAAAGGCATGTGGCATGTTTCCCCCGAGTCCAACAACCAATCGTTTTTCCAAGAAGTGAAGCATTAAACAAGTCTTCAGTTACCCCAATAATACAATGTGCCACAACATAGTGAGCACATTCAGGTGCTTCACCTTTCTCTTTGTCATTGTTTTTACCTTTGGCATTATTTATTTCCTGCTCAATTTTTTTCCTAAGGTAACTTACATGTAGATGCATCATGTCCATCTTTATTGAAAGTATGCAGTGAAGATCAGACTTTTCTCCTTGAAAGTGTCTACCCCCCTGCTTCTAAAATTTCTTCTTCCTCTTCAACCACCTCTTCCTCTCAAAGAATCTTGATCATGATTCTTTTCTCTATGTGCAAGACAAACAACTTCTTCAAAACACTGAGGAGTTGTCTTCTTACCAGAATCCTTCTCTCTCAGAGCAAACATCTTCACAAAGGAATCAAAGGTAATCTCTTTGAGGTTTCTACTTGCTTGCAATGAATCAAGATAATTTGAGTAAGTGGGATGCCTTGACAAAATCTATTAGAGGAATGTCAAGTTGAACATAAGTGGTTTTGATATCATGCATAATAGATCTTACTTCTGATGTTAAAGAAAGAGGATAATCATTTTTCAATTCAAGACTGAACAATTTAATCATCATGTGGACAACTTCAAGTTCAGAGTGTCAGTCATAGAGTTCCTTCAACTTTTGTAGGACTTCAAAAGCATTTGAAAATGGTGAAATATAGTGACTCACCTTTTTATTTACAGATATTGAAATCAAGGGATAAGCCTTGTTGTTTTTGTTTTCCCAAGTGGCAATCTCCTTATCTGAGGTGGTCTTTGCAGTTTCATTATCTCCTTCTCCTAGACAAACTCCTTTCCATAACTTATTGAAAATGAGAGAATACTTTATTTTCCGTGACAATTCAGAAAAGTTTTCTTTTCTAGAGAGAACTACTCCAACAATAGATATCAATGAATGCATTTAAAAATATATTCCTCATGGAAAAAATGCACTTCTGGTATAAAAAATTGCACTAGGAAATTTGAGGACAAAGGTATTATATGGGGAATGTTACGTCTCGGAGAGGTATTACAGTGGGGAGGTGTTATATGGTAATGGGTGTTATATGGTAATAGGATTGCAATGTATTATTGATAGGACTATGGCAACGTATGGTATGGGTAGCGTTGACCAACATATTGGGAGTGACCACAGTTATACAGGTTAGCGTGTATGAGGTAAGCCGTGATATTAAGTTCATATGACAGTGCTAATAACACAGAAGTAGCGATAAGAAAATTGTGGTAATAACAAAATTATGGTAACAAAACTGTGGTAATAAGACACAAGTGGCGGGAATGGAAGGTGGGATGGGTTCCGCTGCGAGAGGAGTGGTTGTGACAGAGTACGGGAAACTGCACTACGAGCTAACAGTGGTATTGGAGGGAGCCAACCGGAGTTGTATTACGGCGGAGGGAGGTATTCTAACTAGATGGGGCGTATGGGAGTCGAACCATATGACCACAATTCGGGAGCAGGTTTGTAACTAGGAGGACTACACCATGGACACAATACACAGCGGTATACATAGCGCCATGAGGACTGAGCCACGAAGACAATACACAACGGTATACATAGCGCCATGAGGACTGAGCCACGGAGACAGTACACAACGCTATATTGTATATATATAAATATGCTACTAGCACTAGTACCATACAACCACGAAACCAACACGACGGTGCCTCAATTCCATAATAAAATTAGAATGCGAGTCGATTCCGTCATGAAGAAAAAAATGAATGCCAACAATCATCATCACTACTCGACAAAACAAGTTCCAGCTCGTAGAAATCCAATAGAAAGATTAATACAGTCAAATAAAAAAAGTTTCTTTGGTTACTAATTTCTTTAGCTGCCGGTGTAATCCACAACACACAAAGTCATTCAAATTGCACTTGGGGAATGTCGTTTTCATATGGCAAAAGAAACCCAAATAGAAATCGAAGTTCACAACTGACTAGAAATTTTAAAGAGTCTATAGAGGAGTGTTTACGCCAAAAAAAAATGTGCAGACACCACTATGCTGACATCACTCTCGATTCAACGCTTCTTTTCACAAAACAATGGTTAGAGCTAAGATGCACAACAAATTAAAACAAAATACTGAGTAATCTTATTAAGCACATAAAGATACAACAATTAAGGTGGTTTACCTAACCAATCTGGGCTACGTCCACCAAACATAGGCATCGGCAATCTTATTAATCAAACAGGAGATTACATAATTAAATCCTCACAAACTCTCACCCTCATACCAAACAATCTGTATGGATACCTGTTATATAGCAAAGAGAATCTAACTGCCTCATAAATCCTCTCAACTAAAATTTAGGATACATTAACTCCCTCCCAACAAACTGAAGCTAATCTAGGAACTGATTCCTATTGTTGTCATCTACTGAGATTTTGCCTATCTTATGCAAAACAGAAAATCTCAACAATCTCCACCTTGACAACAATTAGTGTGATACCCTGTTATTATTATTTTATCTTTTCTGCAAGCCAAGAGAAGCCAAACACCAGCGTAGCTTCTCTAACAAAACTGGTTTCGTGAACATGTCTGCACAATTCTCCTTTCTATGCACCTTTTCAAGAGAGACTCCCCTTTCAGTGATAACCTGTCTTACAAAATGGTACTTGATTGGTATATGCTTTGATTTACTATGATAGGCCGGATTCTTAGCTAAATGTATTGCACTTTGACTGTCACAAAATAACTTGATGTTGTCCTGAAACCTACCAAATTCACCAAACAAACCTTTCAACAAAATCGCTTCTTTGCAAGCATGAGAAGCAGCAATGTATTCTGCTTCAATAGTGGATAAAGGAACAATATTCTGTAGCTTTGACATCCAGCTAATAGCTCCACCTGCAAGAATAAAGACATACCCTGAAGTTGACCTCCTCTTATCCAAATCACCTGCAAAACCGGAATCAACATATCCACAAACAAATTCACTACTCTTATTGTAAGAAATACAATAACTACTTGTGCCTCTCAAATACCGAAGCACCCATTTCACTGCTAACCAGTGCTCTTTACCCAGATTTGCCATATACCTGCTGACAACCCCAACTACATGAGAAATATCTGGTCGAGTACAAACCATCGCATACATCAAACACCCTACTACATTGGCATAAGGAATTCGAGACATATAATCCTTTTCTTCATCTGTATTAGGACATAAACTCGAAGAAAGCTTAAAATGGGAAGCTAAAGGGACCGACAAAGGCTTCACATTATTCATACCAAATCTCAAAAGTATTTTCTTAATATACTTCTGTTGTGACAGTCATAACTTACCATTGCTCCTGTCTCTGAAAATCTCCATGCCCAAAATCTGTCTTGCTTCTCCTAGATCTTTCATATCAAATGTCCTTGCCATCTGAGCCTTCAACCTGTTGATTTCTTCTATGCTTTTGCTTGCTAAAAGCATATCGTCAACATACAATATTAAGATAATGAATATGCCATTATTTAACTGCTTAAAATAAACACAATGATCATATTCACTTCTAACATACTTCTGACTCAACATGAAAGAATCAAACTTCTTATACCATTGCCGAGGCGACTGCTTCAGGCCATATAATGACTTCTTGAGCCTGCAGACAAATTTCGCATTGCGATGCTGAACAAACCCTTCCGGTTGTTCCATATATATTTCCTCATCCAAATCACCATGTAGAAATGCAGTTTTAACATCTAACTGCTGCAACTCCAAATCAAACAAAGCCACTAATGCTAACACAATTCTAATTGAAACAATTTAACCACTGGCGAAAAAATCTCATGAAAGTCAATACCAGCTTTCTGAGAAAACCATTTTGCAACCAGCCGAGCTTTGTACCTGTCTTCCGTATCATTCACACCCCGTTTCAGCTTGAACACCCACTTGCATCCCAAGTTTTTCCTGCCTTTCGGAAGCTCCACCAGATCCCATGTGCCGTTTTTACTCAAGGCCATCATTTCTTCCTTCATGGTTGCTTTCCATTTGTCACTATTTGAACCTTCTACAGCTTCCTGATAACACAAAGGTTCATCATCATTAGCGATCAAAGCAACTGAATCGTCATACCTTCTCGGACGGCGTTTGATCCTTGTAGATCTCCTTAAGGATGTTTCTGGTGCTTCCACAATTGGTTGTCTATCCTCTGTAGGAACTTCTTCATGATCGCTATCTGAAACCTGTTCATGTCCTCCATCTGAACCCTGTTCATGACTAGAATCTGAACTATGGTCGTTATGACTATCATTAGAAAAGTTGTCAAACTGAATATGCTGGAAATCAAATACATCATCCTGTTTCAATCCTCTATCTACATCTAACTGTACAAGAGAGGATTCATTAAACCTTACATCTCTGTTGATGATGATTTTGCGAGTAGTAGGATCCCACAATCTAAATCCTTTGTTCCATCACCATAACCAACAAAGACATACCTTTTCGATTTCGGATCTAATTTAGTTCGCTGATGTTTAGGCACTAGAGCATATGCATCACAACCAAACACTCTGAGTTTAGAATAGTCACAAGGGTGTCCTGTCCATACCTCTTGCGGAACCTTGTAGTCTATTGCCGTTGATGGAGATCGGTTTATCACATAACAAGCAGTTGCCACTGCTTCCGTCCACAATTCCTTCGGCAACCCGGCGTTACTCAGCATACACCTTGCTCTCTCTAGAAGAGTCCTGTTCATGCGTTCAGCAACTCCATTCTGCTGAGGAGTATAAACCGTGGTCTTATGTCTCTCGATCCCTGCATCCTTGCAATAGCTGTCAAACTCTTTGGAAGTAAACTCACCACCATTGTCAGTTCTTAAACATTTTATTGTTCTACCAGTGCTGTTTTCTACCAATGCTCTAAACTGCTTGAAAACTGTAAACACATCAAACTTCTTTTTCAACATGTAGACCCAAACTTTCCGAGAAAAGTCATCAATGAATGATACAAAATAAGACGAACCACCAAATGCAGCTGTAGGAGCTGGACCCCACACATCTGAATGGATATAATCAAGTATACCTTTACTAGTATGTTTGCCTGTTTTAAACTTTTGTTTACTTTGTTTACCAAACAGACAATGTTTACAGAAATCCAATTTTCCAGATCTTAGATTTGGAAGTAACTTTCGGTCAGCCAAAATTTTCAATCCTCTTTCACTCATATGCCCCAATCTTTGATGCCATAAGTGAATGGAATTACTGTCATGTTCAGACACAG
>APFE031661047.1:0-10528 GCA_000404065.3 Pinus taeda
TTTCTCAAGATTCCTTAATTATTTGCTTGTGTGTGTATTTTTTGAGTATTCTTGTATATGGATATTGTTTACTTGTATATATATGAATGTGTTATTTATTGTATTTGTATATGTATTATTTACTTGTATATGTGTATGAATGTATTATTTGTTATACTTGTGTGTGTATTATTTACTTATATTCTTTATTAGGTGTATGAATCTATTTTTTGCTACATTTATATGTGCATTTTTTATCTGTATTCATTGAAAGTGTATAAATATATTATTTATGTGTATGAATCTATTCTTTGCAACATTTGTATGCATTTTGTTTACTTGTATTCTTTGTATGTGTAAGAATTAATTCTTTATGTGTGTATGAATCTATTCTTTGTTACATTTGCATGTGTCTTGTTTACTTGTATTCTTTGTATGTGTATCAATATATTCTTTATGTTTGTATAAATCTATTATTTACTCCATTTGTATGTGTCTTCTTTACTTGTATTATTTGTATGTGTATCAATGTATTCTTTATGTGTGAAAGAATCTATTCTTTGCTACATGTGTATGTGTCTTCTTAAATTGTATTATTTGTATGTGTGTGAAAGTATTTTGTGTATATGAATCTATTATTTGCTACATTTTTATGTCTCTTGTTAAATTGTATTCTTTGTATGTGTGTGAAAGAATTCTTTGTGTGTATGAATCTATTCTTTGCTATATTTGTATGTACCTTGTTTAATTATGTTTTGTGTATGTGTATGAATGTATTCTTTATGCGTGTTTGAATCTATTCTTTGTTACATTTGTATGTGTCTTGTTTACATGTATTTTTTGTATGTGTATCAATGTATTATTTATGTGTATGAATTTATTCTTTGCTACATTTGTATGTGTCTTGTTAACTTGTTTTCATTGTATGTGTATCAATGTATTTTTTATGTGTTATGAATCTATTATTTGCTACATTTGTATGTGTCTTGGTTACTTGTATTTTTAATGCTTTTATATATATCTATATATGAATGAATGTATTTGGGTTATAATGTATGCTTTGGATTGTGTTTTACATGTATATCAATGTACTATTCTGAGAATTGAAATAATGTTTTTATTTGTTACATTTCAATAGTTAGAATTTATTTGTTTAGGTTTTTATTTTGATTTGTATCAATGAATAGGATATCTATTTCTATGTTGTGTGTGTGAATGTATTATAGAGAGTATTTGTATTACTTGTATGTATTCTTTTTGGAGTGTTTATTCTTCTATGATTATTCCTTAAGTTTTTATTTGTATCTCTATGTGTGTAATGTTTGAGTATTCCTTGAGTGTTAGAGTAGTGGTTTCATTGTTTGTGTGTATATAAATGTATTTTTATGAATAGTTGTTTGTATTATTTTTAGTATTTTTCAAGATTCCTTCATTATTTGCTTGTGTGTGTATTCTTTTAGTATTCTTGTGTATGGATATTGTTTACTTGTATGTATATGAATGTGTTACTTATTGTATTTGTATATGTATTATTTACTTGTATATGTGTATGAATGTATTATTTGCTATACTTGTGTGTCTATTATTTACTTATATTCTTTATTAGGTGTATGAATCTATTTTTTGCTACATTTATATGTGCATTTTTTATCTGTATTCATTTTAAGTGTATAAATATATTATATATGTGTATGAATCAATTCATTGCTACATTTGTATGTGTTTTGTTTATTGTATTCTTTGTATGTGTATGAATGAATTCTTTATGTGTGTATGAATCTATTCGTTGTTACATTTGCATGTGTCTTGTTTACTTGTATTCTTTGTATGTGTATCAATGTATTCTTTATATGTATAGATCTATTGTTTACTACATTTGTATTTGTCTTCTTTACTTGTATTCTTTGTATGTGTATCAATGTATTCTTTATGTGTGAACAAATCTATTCTTTGCTACATTTGTATGTGTCTTGTTAAATTGTATTCTTTGTATGTGTGTGAAAGAATTCTTTGTGTGTATGGATCTATTCTTTGCTATATTTGTATGTACCTTGTTTAATTGTATTTTATGTATGTGTATGAATGTATTCGTTATGTGTGTTTGAATCTATACTTTATTACATCTGTATGTGTCTTGTATACTTATATTCTTTGTATGTGTATCAATGTATTATTTATGTGTATCTGTATGTGTCTTTCAAACTCTGTAAAAATGAAAAAGATTCTGAGTTTCACCTTTGTCTAAATTGCTAAAATATTAAAACAACATAGGACTTGCCATTATGATGAGACTAAGCTACTCCTTTCTAGGGCTCGTAAAACTTACTAGGATGGATCCATCCAAAGGATGGACTTATATTACAAGCATATGTTATCCCCGTCAAGCTTTCATAAAAATAACTAGAGTACTCGCCAGAAATGGTGGGGGAAAATTGGAAGTATTTCATTAGTTGTATTCTTCACTTGAGGTAACATGTCGCCCTTGAGAATTGACACCCATCTGTTACTCGTGTTGGTTTTTGGAACATCGTCACACTATCACTTTCCTCCCTGGGTTTTGGGTTATCCATGTTAAACCTCTCATATGATCTTTTCCATGTCACCATGACCTCTGATCCTATGATGTCAAATGTTGCCAAGCTCTGGAGTCATGTCATCCACATGTTCAAGAGAAGTCTTCCTACATGTACGTTGTTTGATCATATGTCACCATCCTAGATTGCTCTCATTCATTGTGTTTCCCATTTCGTGTCAATGATAAAGCATTCATTATGACCTTCCTTCGAGAGATCACCTCATGTCAACTTCAGCTCATTATCTAGGAAGTTGATCTAGAAATCCGCTTCTAGTATCTTAGAGCTTGCATACCTCAATGGAAAGTTCTTCGCACTCGATGACGGGTTCTCATCATTTGCTTTCAATCGAATGATTTCACGAGTGTTCGACTTTAGTTCCTTATTCACACTTCGTTAATTGTATTGAGAGTACATTGAGATCCACTGACATTATGGGTGGTTTCTCTCACAATTGTCAATGGTTCACATCATTGGCCGATAATCAAGTGATTTTCTAGCATGTTCGACTTCACCACATCTATTCACATGTTAGAATTTGTACTTTGATTGGATTGTGTTGGAGCAGAAGACCTTGGGCTTAGATCGCAAAAGTCTAGGTTGCAAGGAGTTGATAGTATTCATGGTTATATACATGATTATTTAGACGAATGGCTACAGACATGCCGTGGGTATCATTTTGATCTTGCTCAGTCGAATGGCTACAACCACACCGTGGGTCTTTTCATTTTTATCCTCTCTATGTAGACAATTGCACCATGTCGTAGGTCTATTTCATATGATCCTTTCAATGGGATGGCTGCATCCATGCTAATGATCCATGCACATGATCCTTTTCTTGATGGATAACTGCACTTATACCATGGATTCATGTATTGTTATATGCCTCTCATGTTTATTGGGCATGACTATCATATTTCAGATATGTACATGTATTTTTGAGTTGTAGGTCTTTCGATGTTGGTATTCCAATTACTCGCTACATCTTAAATCATTTTAGCCACCGGTGTTAGCTCTGACTTCATGCTTTACGGGGCATCTGTTACACAATAAGTTTTTACTCTCCTACCACTCTGTGTTCCTGATCCCGAAGAAGCCTAGTAGTGACTATTGTGTTATAGTTTCACCATGAAACCTATGCTCTTACATCCCTTGAAGTTTGAAGAAAATATTCCGCAATACCTTTAGAACATTTCCAGATAATCCTTCTTAAAACCCAGTTTTTGAGATCAATGCTCTTTCCCAGTGTCTCACCTGTGCCGATGGTAGAGGTTTACACTATGACCCATGCTGATTAGTGCTACTGTTAGCCCAATACCCATGTCGGTCTACTTCTGGAAAGTTTTTATAAGAGGAAATGGAGTTTCACGTCTAGAAACTTATAGTTGCGATGCATTGGATGTTCGTTTGGTTGGATAAGGGTGGAGAACTCCATATAAGGTTCTTTCCCCCTTAAAAGTGGACCTTCCCAAGGAGATAAGACCTTTTTCCCCTCTTGAGTGGATCTCATTCTTATCTTCCTCTCCCTATATAAACCACTTCCTCTTACCCTTTTTGGTTGCAATATAAAAACTAGTTGCAAAATTATGAAATATTTAGCTTTTGATAGACCAATATTAGTCTTAGATGACAAAACTCTAGTCTTTGGTAGCTAAATCATGAGCGGAGAGAGTTAGAGCTTGGAAGCCATTTCATGTCAAGCTAGAGGATGAAAAGAGTGCTACAAAGGTGTGTAGTAGGACTTGAATACCGCAAAGGAGATCTCGAACATCAAGGCGTCGGTTGTATTTATCTTTGATGTTTACTTTAATAAAACTAATGGTTTATTTCCAATATCGGGTGTAATATTACATTTGGTAGCTTAAAACTCCTTGACCATTTAAGTAGATTGAATTTAATTTTATGCTATCATGTTTTCTATTGTTTCTTGCATGTTTGGTTCAAGTACTTGAGGGAAAGAATGAAAGGAAACTCGAGCAAGGAAGCAAGATCACCATCAAGTGGATTAGCGTTATAAGAGGTATGCCCTCTTATTCAATTCTAATCTAAGGAAATTTACATTAGTTTATCTTGTTTGTGGATAGAACCACTCTCTTGGGCTAGAGGGATTGTCTCTGTCTGTAGAGGAGATTTACGTATCCGTAGAGGAGATTTATCTACACCACAGAGCTAAGGGAGGGTCAACCATGCATCGACATTGTAACAAGAACCAGAGCTCCAACTGGAAATGATAATGCTAGTGGGAAAAAGGAAGCTAAAGCTACATGGGTAAGAAAAGTTGTTGAAAAAACTCATACAGTTGATATCTTGAAGGAAAAGCAAGTATTCATGGAGGCAAGGTGAATATTTATGGATGATGGGGCCTCGACCTCTACCACGCAACCAACTTAGAAGGATAACTGTGAAATAGTACTAGTTGTAGCATAAGATGTGGATCTGAATATTTCAAATTCTTTTCTACATACTTGCATGAAGTTGTTGAGAAATCATAAGGTCGCACAGGGATTTCCAGAATTGATAGACTCTTGTGCTCCTAAAGATATATCGTAGAGTGAGATGTGCACAATGAATAATCTACATAAACACAAGAAGTGAACTACAAAGGAAATGAGGCTTACATTGCAGATTGGGGAATACGACATGGATCAGGTTATCTTGGATCTAAGATATAATGTCAATATCTTTCCAAAGAAATCTTGGGAATTGATCGGTAAGACGAAGCTGCAATGGCCAACTATCCAGCTAAAGGTGGAAAATCAACAAAATATTGTCCCTCTAGGAAGATTGTTAGGTATCACGATAGATATTGATGGACTGCACACTACCACTAAATTAAAACTAATTGAGATTGTAGATGACAACAATCCCTACCCTGTGTTGCTTGGATTGGATTGGTCATTTGATAACATGGCTATAATTAACTTGAATAAAAGGAAAATTATATTTGAAATCAATAATATGAGATTTATTGTGCCATTAGATCCATTGGAGGGAGCAATATATACTGAACTTGTTAGAGAATAGTACAATGCAGATGAAATCGACAACAATTATCAGATTATGGAAAGAGAATAAGAATGGATTAACCCTAGTGCAGATGAAAAAATGACTTGGGAATAAGATAGCTCCTACACTTCAGATTTAGAATAGGAGTTGGAAAACTGGTAGAACACGTTGCATGAAGTGTTTGCAAGGTGATGTGCAAGGATCACTAAAGCAGTGCACTATATGAAAACTTAGGTACGTGTTTAACCTTTGTATGATGATTTTGGTGATGTAAAAACTTTCTTTAGATATTATGAAATATAGGTACCTGAATTTCAAAGATTGTTAGCTCTAGATCAAGTGATGAGGCTACTTTGCTGGATGGTGGGGTACTCATAAGAAGAATATTGGAAATTGGAAAAAAAGTAGAAGGTTGATGTGGGTAAGATTTTGTCAAGTACAAACAGATCTCGTAGACAAGTATGATGGCCAGAATGATCCTAGAGACCACATACATCTCTGTATGGCACTTGGGGCAGAAATTTCACGAGAAGAATGGGTGCATGGATTTATCCATACCCTGGAGACAATTCCTCAGAATTGGTATTTGGAAACTGGGCTTTGACGTGGTGTTGCTAGCTAGGTAGAAATGGTTGATGGATTTATAATGACATTTAGATTTGAAGATGACTAGCCACATATATATGCAGCTGTAAGTATAGTTAAGAAGAATATTTTTGCGAAGGAAGTTCTAGTTATCTCGCAACTTGCTTGGGATGCGTAGATATATAGTGTAATGGAATGTTATAATCTCATTGCTGAAGAGGATGAATATCCTCACAATATTGACATCAAAGAATGAAAAGGTCATCACGAAGTAAATGGACCTGAGATTGAAATTCCTGTTATAACGAAGCCATTAAAGATGAATAAGGTGAATATAAGGTCAGGGGCTAAACTGAAGTATGCTACAATAGGAGATTACTGCTATGAATACAGAGTCAGCAAGATAACGGATCTCCTGCATGAATACCAGGATTTGTGCCCCCACAATTTTTTTATATATGAACGACATATTAGGAGATTTTGAAGTTATGATGATTCCTCTGAAGCTTGATGTGAATCCTTTCAAGTAGAGACATTATAGACTAAATCTAAAATATAAGGAGAAGGTGAAAGAAGAGTTAGACAATATTTTAATGGCTGGGATAATTGAACTTGTTGAAGAGTCTGAATGGGTGAGTCCCATGGTCGTTTAGGAAAAGAAGGCAAAAGGGGAAATTAGAGTTTTTGTTGAACTAAGGAAATTGAATGATGCATGCCTACATGACCCCTTCCCTACACCATTTCCATATGAAGTATTAGACAATGTGGGAGGATAGGAGGCCTATTCTTCCACATATGGATTTTCAAGATACCGTCAGGTCGGAATTGCGCCAAAAGATAGACATAAAACAACTTTTGTGACAGGGTGGGGCTCTTATCAGTACAAAGTGATGCCTTTTAGATGAAAGAGTGTGCCTGCTATATTTTTCAGAGTTGTAATTGCAGCCTTCAAATAGTATATAAATAATTTTCTAGAAGTAGACTTCGATAATTTGATAGCCTTTGGTCTATTAGGAAGCATGTTGAAAGCTTAAGGTTGATGTTACATACGTGTAGGAAATATCATATCTCATTGAACTGGAAGAAGTGCATATTTTTTTGAACCATTTGGTATATTATTGGGACACGTAGTTTGTAACCAGGGATTAATGGTGGATCCCACAAATACCATAGTTATTGTGAACCTGCCAACACCAAAAATGGTGAGATAGCTATGCCCGACACTAGGATACACTAGCCACTACAAAATTTGTATAAGGAGGTATGCACAGATAACTGTACCAATGGAAAAATTGCTGAAGAAATATGCACAGATAACTGTACCAATGGAGAAATTGCTGAAGAAATATGTAACTTTTTAATGGAATGAAGAGTTCCATAAGAGCTTGGATATACTGAAAGAGAAGATGGTAATTGCGCCTATTCTAGTTTTCCCAAACTGGAAGGAATTCCATGTACATGTTGATGCATCTTGCATATCATTGGGTGTAGTGTTAGCACAACCAGGAGTAGGGAAATTGATCATCCCATAGCATTTGCAAGAAGGAAACTGTCTAACGTGGAAAATAAATATAGCATGATGGAAATAGAGGGATTAGCTATGGTGTATGAATTACAAATGTTCGAGCACTACTTGTTGGGAGCAAATTTCAAAAATGTTCATTGATCACTCCACACTTAAATATATGGTGAATAAGCCTTTTTTAGTAGGAAAGATTTGTCGATGGTTGGTATTATTTTACGAGTATTGCTTTGAAGTTATAGTTAAGCTAGGGAAATTGAATGATGGACCTGATCATATATCAAGAATAAAGACCGGAGAAGAACCCAAAAATATCAATTATAACCTTCACAATTAAATTCACAGATGATCACTTTGTTGATATTATTTAGTTTCTGGCCACATGAATGGTGTTTGTAGAGTACATTACAATGTAAAAGAAGTAGTTAGTGGTTAGAGCAACTGATTTAGCATTGATCGCTGGAAATTTGTAAAAAAATGTGATCGGATGAAGTACTGCACAGATACATCCCTGAACATGAACAACAAAGTATTTTGACAGAATCTCATGGAGGATTCGCATGTGGGCACTATGCAAGAAAAGCCACTGCACATAAAATCTTGAAAGTTGAGCTATAGTGGCCCACAATAGATAAGGATGAAAAATAATTTTGTCAAGCATTTGATGTATGTCAAAGGGAAAGAAGTCCATCTAGAAGAGACGAGATGCCGCTAGTACCACAAGTAACTCTCTATTCTTTTGACAAATGGGCTATTGACTTCATTGGACCTATCAGTCCACCAAAAAAGAAGACTAGTGCGAGGTATATAATCACTGTAACTGATTATTTGACAAGATGGGCTGAGATACAACTAGTGAGGGATTTTAGATGCAATGTGAACAAACGTGACTGGGATTTAAGAATTCTAATGGCATTGTGGCCATATAGAACAACATGCAATATATTGACTAGGAAAACACCATTTAGGTTGGTATATGGATAAGAGGAAATTATGTCTATGGAATACATTGTGCCCATTTTGAGAATTGCAACTATCACAAACATGGCAGACCCTGATATTATGAAGGAAATAATGTTGTAGATACTAGCTCTAGAAGAAGACAGTTTCAGAACAGGGTTTCATCAACAAGTATGGAAAGCAGGGGGGAAAGCTTGGGATGACAAGCATATCAAGAAGAAGACATTCTGGAAAGGAGACCTTGTATTATTATATGACATAAAATTTATGAAATCCCCAGGAAAGTTTAAAAAACATTGGTTAGGACCATATATCATAAAGCATATCTCTAATGGTTGTGCAGTTCAACTCGTGAAGTTGAATGTTCAGTTGATTCAGAGATAAGTGAATGGTAGCAGATTGAAGACATAGAGGGATGACTCTGTATCTAGAGCTTCATACTAAGAATTGAAGGGAAGGAAGTCTTAGTGCCACCTGCAGTTGAAAGTGGGCACAACACTATAATCTAGTCTATAAAAAGGGACTTTGCTGAAGGAATATTATTGTGTGATACTCAGGAATATGATGAATTCCAAAGGAACTATGACAAAGAAAAAGTAACTACGCCACAAGGAAAGGTTCGTCGAAGTTGGCTGGAAATATGACCATTAGAAGACTCATTGTCTCCATCTGTCAATGTGGATGTTTATGAAGCAGCGAGGTATGCTTCCCTCTGGTTTACTAAGGAGTCGACGCATGTAACAAAATATAGAATTTTCTTCATGGTGATGGAAATGTATCTACACATGGTGGTGAATCAATATTCAAGGCTGTCACCTAGTTTATATAAGTAGTATTACCACATTAGAGACTTAAAGAAGACTTCCACAAAGCCTAGGTGAAGGCAATGAAGAACCCAACTAGGACATGGAACGCATTGTCATACTTTGTAATGAAAGATTATTTTCTCCTCGTAGAATGAGCCAAAGCATGGAAGACTGTCAACATAAATATTGTCTCACTTCCCATTCAGGTGTTGCACGAACTCCATCACATTTTAACAACCAAGCTGCAGGAGAAGGAACAACGAACCTCGACATTGACAATGCAGGTGGAAAAGGAGAAAGTTGCACTAAAGAAGGAGTTGGAACAGGTGAATAAGCAAATAAATGAAGCATTTCAATGAAAATAATGATTGGAAAGATGCATTTAATATAGTTTGAGCATAGTCCTAGATGTGAAGGCTGTGTTGAATAAAGTGTAACTAGGTTCGGCCTTCATAAATGTAATTTTGATCTTTTCACTAGTTAAAGAAAATAAATATTATTTTTTTAAATTATAAAATGAGTTTCTTACTCATTGCATAGGTCTAGCACACATGGAAGTGCTATAGTAAATTCAAATATTCAAATAACATGTTGAATATCTCTTCTTGATCATTTATGAAATGTATATGAGTCAACCTGGTGTCTAGATCAGCCCTCCAAGACAAGAACAATCCTCTTGAAGAAGTTGACTATCAAAATGATGTAAAAGCAGTCATGTCGGCTCAAATAAATGACATTATGGTTCCCACACTCATGTCATCTTTTTATGGAGACATTACCAATATGAATACCCAGCTTAGGTCACCACAGAAAACACTGAAAAACTCACTCTGTGTAATTTCATATCAGTGCAGTAAGCTCTGAAACTTTAGACAAGTATAGTGGTTCAGGAATTTCGGACAAGTACAATGGATCAGAAATTTCGATAAATGTAGTGGCTTAATTTTGGATAAGAATCTTTGTGCTTTCAGATGGGTTCCACAGAAGTGTAGTCTTGGCATATGTGTGATAATAAATATCACTGTGTAGGAAGAAACATAATCAATTTCTCAGCATAATTGTGATGATAAAGATCTCGGTGATCCCTCACTAATAGA
>APFE031661059.1:0-22210 GCA_000404065.3 Pinus taeda
TAAGGGATTGCGTTATCCCCCCTAGCTTTTGCGTCACCCTCTCTGGAGCTGTGTTGTCTCTCTTGTTGCTGCTCTGCCTCTCTGTTATGTATTCTTGGTCTTGGATTGAAGTCCCTCTGCCGAACTGCCCCTCACTGCAACTCAAACCACTAGCTCGATTTTCTCAACAAACCACGCCCTGGAAAAATCAAACTCTTTGATCTCTTGGTGTATCTCCAACTCACCTTCAAGCCTCCTCTTATACTTTTCCTATTGATGAATCAATGACCATGATCTAATCTCTAATCAATGGCTAAGATTAAAACATGCTTGATCCTCGTTCCTTAGAACCTTCTCACCCATATTTTTATTAATACACATTAATATTTATATTTTCCCTAATAACTCCTCATTCGTGTGGAATTTCTCCAAACGATTTATGGGTTCTGGAGATCTCATGTGTTTTAGCTCCACAAAATTTTGGAGCTAGAGCACATCCGATGCTACCCAAAATCAACACTCCCTCTTAGCTAGGAATGTGCTCTAACAATACTTACCCATAGAAGCATTACACTGATCCACTGCATCGGTCCTCTGTGTTGCTAATGCTTGCCCTGTTGCCCTTCATCCACTGCACCGTTGCTTCCTGTACTGCTGCCCATGCCTCTGCCGCAACCACTGCTACATCTGTACTACAACTTCCTCTCAAATCGCTGCATCATACTGCTCATAGTACTGCCACTGTTAACTTCTACATTGCAACTTAATTGTTGAGAAGTAAGCAATTGAAAACTCACCCAAAGACTAACATGTTGGTCGGTTTGGATGCCTCGTGATGTTGAAGATACCTCTGTTGTTAATTTGTGCTGACCCTCTGCTACTACTGCGGTATTGCAAACTGCTTTGTGCCTCTCGCACTGCTACAACATCCACTGCGATGCCTCAGACTTTGGCACTCTAGCAATGCCATTGTTGCTCCATCACACCTTGTTCCAACCAACACCCGTCATTAGGCTACTGTCGTTAAGGGCTCCTGTAGCCGTATGTGATTCAAGTTTGGCCACCTCAAGGATCTTGCCCCTGTGTAGTCCTCCCAACTATAGCTCAATATCACCCCACCTCTTCTCTAGAGGTGCATGAACACTCATGACGCAATCATCATCCTCACCTTCCTTGTTCGCTTTCACTGGAGCAGTCTTCGATTCAGAATCTTCCCCCTTGCCCTTCTTCCGGGGCACTGAGTGGCATGTCGCAGTTCCCCATAGTTGAAGCATCTGACCTTGGTGATGTCCTTTCTTTCTCTTCTGCTGCGTTTGCTGTCCCGTTGATGCAAGAGCTGCATCCTCCTCCTCCTTCTTGACTTGGGATCCCTTGCTGCTACCTCCTGTCTTGGTCATCCTCCTGAGCTCTTCTTGTCGAAGCACTGCCCACATCTCCTCCCAATTGGGGAGAGTTGCTCTGCCCAAGATACTTTGGACAAAAGTCTCCCAGTCCTTGGTAACTGCATTTAGGGCAGTCTTGACCATGAACTCAGGATTTGGAGTAGACCCCATGGAAGTCAATTGGTCGCGAATCCCTTGCAACCTGAGAAGGAAGGGATCAATCTCTTCTCCTTTCTGCATCTGATACTATCTCAACTGATTTTCTAATAGCATCTTCTGTTGGACGAAAGATCACTAATACAAGGTGGTCAACGCTTCCCACATCTCCCTTGTTGTGTTCTTAGTAATGTGTGGTACTACATGATCTTTGACCTCGTCTAGAATCATGCATTTGGCCTTCGCCTGGGCCTCCTCGTACTTCTTCAACAACTCAACGTCCACCGGCTCATCAACTACCTTCAAGGCATAGTCCTTGATGCGATGTTTGTCTAGGATTGCTAGGATCTTGGCCTTCCAGATGACAAAATTGGATGCTCCATCTAAATCGTTTTAATCCCTCAACCCATTCATTGCCATCTCTGTTAAAAAATAAGACTGGTTCTCTTCTTCCTTTCGTGTTGTGAATCTAGCAAGACTTGGATCCAAATTTCTTTGGCGCAAGAAACCCTCTAAGGAACAAGCTCCTCTAGACTCCCTCTGAGTTTTGATTTCCTTCACGGAAATCCTCTTTTCAACTGTCGAATAACTTCCTCTCCAATCCTCCTTTGTTGCTGCAACTTAGATCTATATTTCTTTGGCTAAAAATCTGTGAAAGCAGTGACTCCCTCTACCTTGGCTATGTCTCCACAGACACTGTTTTGCACCAACAGAAAAAACGTCCCACCAGCTCCTCCGATCGGATCTGCTCTGCTCCCTCAGCCCTGACAGCTGAAGAATCTGAGCTCCTATGGCTCGACACAATCACTCCGTGAGCTAGATCAACTCCTCTTGGCCACTGCGTCACTCCTTCCTGGTTTGGAAAGTTGATGTGGCTCTGCGTGAGCCTGATTTGCTCCTCTCTGCTTTTGCGTTGGCCTAGATAGCTGACGCAGTTACTGTGTGGGCTCCTCCCAGTTAGTGCATCACCTCACTTGTCTCAGAATGCCGATGTAGGCATTGCGTGAGCCTCTGCGTCACCTCTTCTACACTGCGTCACTCTCCTTCTGTGTCTCTCGCTTTGGAACAACTCTGTCACTCGGGAGCACTGCCTCTTTGCAACAAATTCTCTGGATCTCCCGGCTAGTGTCTTCAGTCTCCTATGATCTGCAATGCTCTGATACCATGTGAAATTTTTTGAATTTTCACATCAGAAATCCTATTGGAATCACTGGTTTATCATCTCCTACTTGTTCTTTACATTCAACAAGTTATTTAAATATTTAAACAATGATGAAAACACTATTGCAAATTACACCTATATACAAATCGTGAACTGAAATAAACTGGGACAACCACACAAGGGACACCGTTATTTGGACAATAGTCCCTAGAAAAACCTAATTCGGGAAAACTGGTGCAACATATAGAGGGTTTGTATTATTAAGCAGATTTTTGAATACAACTAGGGTGCCAAATTTGGCGCATCCAACAGAGAATAAACCTGGTAGAAGTAGCTCTATCTGGAGATAGATATTTTGGCAAATCCAACAACTGGATGATCTAACCCCACAGATGACAATGTTGTTCCCAGTGCTGGGTAGCGATGGTTGCTCCGAGATCTGTGCTGGAACTGCCTCACCTCCTCTAGGAGCTGCTTGACCCTTCGAGTGAGCCTCCCTTTCTCAGAAGTCGATACGCTGAACTGCTGCTCTATCTTCCCCTCAGAAAACCCTAACGCTGCCTCTAAGGGACTGCATCAGTCCCCCAGCTTCTGCGTCACCCTCTCTGGAGTTGCATTGTCTCTCCTACTGCTGCTCTGCCTCTCTGCCCCTCTCTCACTGTAAATCAGACCACTAGCTTGATTTTCTTAGCAAACCATGCCCCAAAAAAGTCAAACTCTTTGATCTCTTGGTGTATCTCCAACTGACCCTTAATCCTCTTCTTATACTTTTCCTGTTGATGAATCAAAGACCGTGATCTAATCTCTAATCAACGGCTAAGATTAAAACATGATTGATCCTTGTCACTTAGAACCTTCTCACCCATATTTTTATTAATACACATTAATATTTATATTTTCCTAAGTTTAAACTTAAGAATTCATTAAAACTATTAATTATTTTAATAACTCCTCATCCAGGTGGAATTTCTCCAAATGATTTCTGAATCCTGGATATCTCATGTGTTCTAGCCCCTCCACAAAATTTTGAAGCTAAAGCACATCAGATGCTACCCAAAATCAACAATGATACCCAACGTAGCCTTTGTGTTGCGTCTTTTGGATCTCTCTCTGGCTCCTCTGCGATATATTCTCGGATCAGGAAATCTCCCTCCAGAATTATCCCCACCCCTCACTGCAATAAATCTCCTCAATCGATTCTCTAGCAACTGCTGTGCTACCCTCTGAGAAATTCGATCTCTTGATCTCTCTCCATTGTGTTTTCTAAATGTCCATCGAAGTCTCCTTATAACCCTTCATTTGAGTAATCAACAACTCAGATTATATTCTAATAAATGGCTCAAATCATTTGGACTCGATCTCCATCTTCTTCTAGAAGTTTCACTCTTAGTTTGATTAATATCCTTTAATTATATTAATTCCCTAAGTTTCGACTTAGACACCCACTAAAAATAATTAGTTATTTTAATAAAACTCTCTTCGGGGGGAATTTCTTAAAACGATTTCTGGGTATTGTGAAATACATGTGTCCTAACCTCCCTGCAAATTTTGAGGTTTAAAACACATCCGATGCTACAAGAAATCAACACTCCCTCTTAGCGAGGAATTTGTTCTAATAATGCAACGTGCTGAAGCATCACTCTACTTTGTAACATCTCCCTCTGTGATTCTGATGTCTGACACCATTGCCCACCAACTACTGCGAAAATGCTGCATTTGTATTGTTGTTGACCCTGCCATTGCCAACACTGCATCTGTACTATAACCCTCGTAAATTCTGCATCTCTGCTGCTGCTGGACTTGCCACTGCCAACACTTCATCTACATTGCAACCTTCTCCATTTACTGCTGCTACTGCATCAACAACAAAAAACATCCAAAATTATTGAACAGGTGTTCAACATGATGCATCTGTTGCTGGAGTTCTGACTACTGCTAGTCTTTGCGCTGACCCTCTAAAGCCTCTGCACTGCTGCTGGCTCTGCCCTGTGCCAACTACATCGCTGCCAACTTTGCTTTGTGCTGCTTAGTCTCTGGCATTCCTAGCCACTACAACTTTCACTCCGACACTCCTTTGCATCAATTGATCCTGGTCCATCTTGCTACTTCCGATTTGAGCTCCCGTAGCAAGGTGTTGATCCAAGAGGTGGACTGCTCAAGGATCTTGCCCATCTATAGTTCTTACAAACTTATAGTTGTAGATCACCCCACCTCTCCCGTGTAGGTATTTGGGCAACCATGGCAAGCTCCTCCTCCTTGATCTTTGCGGATGTAACCGTTAGATCATGCTTCTTGTTATGTACCTAGGGGGGGTAATATGGGGTTTATCTCCCAGTCAGCAAAAGGCTGAAACAACTCATATTGTGGAAAAGAATCTGTTGATTCAAAATTTTCATCGATTCTTTGCAAAAAGGCTGCATCCAATTCTTCAAACATATCAGGAATTCTTAATGATCTTAAAAATCTTTCAACAAGTCCATTCATGTTGATTTCTTCAAGATCTAGCATTTTTGAAGAGACATACACAGCAACAGAGAAATCAATCCCACCAATTATGTGATAATAATTTAAGGTCTTCAATACCTTTATCATTTCGGGTGTATAGTGCCTAGACCAGGTATCATCAAGTAGCTTGAAATAAACTTTCACCTTCATATTTGGCATAGGATAAACTTTGACCAATTCATCATCCAGATTTAGAAAAACACCAACATTTTTGTGTTGCCATGCCTGGCATCGTTGAATCCATTGATTTCTCCTTAGTCTCAACCCAACAACTTTTTTGATTTGTTCAGTGATATCAAATAACAAGAATTCTAAAATTTTAAAACGCTGTACAAAAGTGTCAAAATTATCATCAGTAGCAGTTTTACCCTTAATATCAAACATACTTTGTTTATGTACATGAACCTTGTTCATTTCTCTGGTCAGGGCATCTGCCAAAAAGTTAGAATTTCCTGGGATCCATTCGACATCAAACTCATACATCTGAAACCACATCTGCCACGCTAGTAACCTCCCGCGAGCCAACTGTTTGGAAATCTTTGCAGTCAGGAAGTATTTAAAGTTCATGGAATCAGTACGAATTAAGAATTTTGCAGGGGCCAAATAAATTTCAAATTTCTGGATCCCATTGAAAATGGCTAGGGTTTCTTTCTCTGCAGGAAAATAACCTTTTTGATGTTTCTGAAATTCTCCCGAGGCATATGCACAAAGAACTTCTTCAATTTCTTCATCAACTTTTATTCTTTCAAGAAGTGTAGCTGACCAAAAATTATCTGAAGCATCTGTTTGTAGAATTAGAAATCCATTACCGGGCGGTTTTAATGCAGGCAAACTCTGGCATTCTTTCTTTAGTAATTGAACTGCTTTAGTAGCTTCATCTGACCAGCCACCATTAATATACTGTCGAATTGGAGCAGTTTTTTCAGAAAGATTAGGGATATATTTATGTACATAATTCAAAATCCCTATAAATCTCTGAATCATGTGTTTATCTGCTAAGCGATCAGGGAATTCAGACAACTTTGTCAAAACATGCGGCTGCATCTGAATTTTCCCATTGCTGATATGAATTCCAAGAAAATCAATATTTTCTTGAAAGAGTATCATTTTCTTCTCAGATAAAACAAGACCATGTGCCTTTGCCTCTTCAAGAAAAATTTTCAAATGTTTCAAATGAGATTCTAAATCTGAGCTATGTACAAGAATATCATCAATATAGACAACTATAAAATCATATTTACTGAAGATATGATCCATTCTTCGTTGGAAGAAGGCAGGAGCATTCTTCAAACCGAAAGGAACGACTTTCCACTGGAAGAAACCTGCAGGACATGTGAAAGCAGTCTTGTGGCGATCTTCTTCTGCAATCTGTATCTGATAATAGCCTGATTTCATATCAAATTTGCTAAAAATTTTACTTCCTTGAATTTTCTGCATAATGGTTTCTTGTCTAGGCATCGGATAATTAAAGCTTTTGGTTATTGCATTCAATGGCTTGTAGTTAATAACCATTCTATCCTTACCACGAACAATTTCTGAATGATTTCTGACAAGAAATGTAGAACATGAGTAATGGGATTCACTTCTTTCAATAAGCTGAAGATCTAGCAATTCTTGAATCTGCTTTCTCATTTCTCTTTCTTCAGCAGGGGTGCATGGTATCAATTTACCGGTTACCCCATTGTCATGCAGTGTTATTATTTCTTGACGTGGACTTTCTGTAGTCCAAAATGCCTGCGGGTTGTTAGAGCAACATTTTAACAATTCTTCATGTAGACTGGTTTGTTCAGCGGTCCAATTGGGATCTCTATTGGCTTTTTGAGTAGGTTGTGATTTTGCCTCATACATCATTAATACTTCTTTCCAATCATGAGACTCATTCTTTACTTTCTTAGAACCTACCTTCTTTTGACTCTGCTCTTTTCTGGCTTCTGAGTTTGCCATTGTTAGTCTTGGAACAGCAACTGCTTTCTTTTTAACATTGCAGATGATTTTATCTTCACTTATTGTTACAGGCAGTACTGAATTAATAAATGGCATTCCTAAAAATAGACTTGCAGAAGCATCATAATGCTGGATAGCAGAGATTTTGATAGTAACCCCCCCAAGTTTCAAAGAAATGTTATCTACATAATGGGTAAGGTTAACTGATCCACCAATTGTTTCTGAAACAAGAATATGCTGCAGAGGCTTCCATAACCCTTTAAAAAGAGATGGGCGTGCAAGATTATTTGAACCACCAGTGTCAATAAAAGCATCAACACTGATCCATTCACCACGGACTTGAACTTCAACAGGAATGTACAACAGATTACTGGATTTGACTATCTTTTTCAGAAAAGCATTTTCTTCATCTAGAGCAGTATTATTTACAGGAAGTGATGAGACTGAGTTAAATGAAAATGAAAATCATGAGATAGTAGAAGACCCATCCAAATGGACTCCTCCTGCTTTGCATGCTACTGACATTTATAAGCTCCCCATGACTTTTGTTTTAAAACGAAAAAACTTTCTGAAAGAAGTAGAGATAACTATAAATATCTCTGGTCCGTCTACCCAAATTCTGGCCTTAAACTTGTTTTCTGATGATGAAATCAAAAAATTTCGCTAGTATGCTAAAGAAGGAAAATACTATTATCTTCATTTTGGGGGTATAAGGATAGGACTTGCTCCTCTGTTTCGGCATGGAATAAACACTCCTTGTATTGCTGAATTGTTTGATACCCGTCATCAAAATTATGATCATGCTAGGATTGGAACTATTATGGGAAACTTAGCCACAGGTTGTCAATATGGAACAATATATCCTGATTATGCCATCAGCCTGAATGATGTACATTTAAAAGATTGTTGGAAATTGTTAACTGGGGTTCAAGGGATAAATACGGCAGAAGAAAGTGAATATCTTTCTATAATTGGGCAAGCTTCATTTCAGCTTACAAATACTGCACACCCAAAGTTGAAACAACCTGTTTTGAAAGATTGTGTCACTGTTGGCCTATCTAATGCTCAAGTAGAAGGTGTTTTGTATGATCCTGCTGAATTACCCGGAAATTGGTATTTCCAATATAAATCCATAGCTGATGAGAAAAAGCCTGAACTAAAAGTAAAACGAGTTACTATTGACAATGGCCAAGTTAAACTGATTCCTCCAAAGCCACAAGTATCTCGTCCGATCACTAGGCAGAAAAGATATGTATTTCCTGTTGCTCCAACTGATGTTGCTTCTAGCAGTCATAATTTACCCACTTTCCAAGAAGTCGGTCAGACTGAGCCTGTATTATCCTCCAATGAATTGTATATACCAGAATCAAAGCCTTTTTTACCCACTGTAAATAAGATGCATCGCATAGGTTATTTCCCTCCTGTTGAAGAATGGCAGTTTGCCAATCGGCGATATGTCAAAGGTGGCAAGTGGCCTCCTCGTACCAAATTTTGTATTACTTCTTCATCTTCTCGACAACCACCCACCCGTGCAGATTGTGCTCCATTAATAGAACATAATGCACAAAATACAAATGATCTTGATCAGGTATATCAAATCGGCAATTATTTAACCACATGGTGTGCTCATGCCGAAGAAGTTTTAGATGATTTGGGAAGTCAAAGTGAACTAATTCTAGCAAATCTGAAACTCCTACAAGAAGAACAAACAGCTGATCAGCAGCGCAGAGAAGAAAAAGAAAGAAGAAGAAGAGAGAAAAATAAGAAAGAATCGCAGCCTCCAAAGTTTTCTAGAACTATGGAAATCCCTCAGAAATGGGAAACTAGTAATTCTCAAGAAGAAATAGTTGAGTCCAGTAACAGCCAAGTCAGTTTTAAACGAGAAAATCCAGTGTCAACTTTAGCTTTCAAAAACAAAAATGAATTGGCTACTTTTGAGAATGCTGCCACTTTATTTCCATCATTTATAATGCCTTCTTTGCAGAAAGCTAACATGCATAAAGAACCAAAATATCCAAGATTAGAAGAAGATTTGTTTGCTGCTAATTCGTCTGGGTATGTTTTGGATCTAGATAAGTCAAAAAATCCAGCTGAATCAATCAGAATATGGATTGGTGCTTTATACCAGATGCAAGTAGTATCTAAGTTGGATAATTTCTCAATATTCTTGTTAGCAGAAAAACGAATCGCAGGTATTGTGTGGGATTGGTGGTTCTCAGCTACCCCCGAAGAAAGACAGAATGTAGCACTAGCAGGTCTAGCTACATTAGAAGTTTTGTTGCTTACCCAATTTGTTCCTGAACCGACAGATGAGTTAAAGCAAATAATTACTGATCTAACTAGGATGGAGTTGAAAGATCTAAAAGATCTAGATCAGTTTGGGTCGGAATATATGGCTAAAGTCTTTAAAGAAAAAATGAATAATGACCCTACTCAAAAAATTGCTTTCTTATCAAAACTACCTAGAAATTTAGGAGACATGATAAAGAAAGATATAGAAGTTCAGAACAAAAAGATTGAACAAATCTATTGGATAGATCTCCTATTCAGGTGTCAGGAAAAAGTCAAATATTTATGTTGGCAAAAACAGGTTCATAATGTTTCTCCCAATCTGAATGTATGTCGCTCTGTATTACCCTGGACTCCTTTCAAGAAAAGAAAAGCTAAGAAATATGGTAAATACAGACCAAAAAGAGTTGCAAACCCAAGAAGACCATTCAGAAAATTTAGATATGTTAAAAAGAGGAAACAACGAAAAAGAGATAATGCTTGCTTTATCTGTAAGCAAGAAGGACATTTCGCTAGAAAATGCCCCAGGAGTTCCTCAAATAAATTGAAAGCCTGTTTTGAGATTGATGAATTTGCAGATAATTGGTTAGTAGTTGATTCAAATGATGAAGTATCTGATGTATACATTTTCACTGATGCTTCACTCTCTGATACTGAATCTCTTGATGAAATCAGCCAAAAGATGAATGTTTGTTCTTCTGGTTTTGGAAATGAACATAGTGACTGTGAATGGGAAGAAGAACATCATTATAGTGATGAAACTGAAACAGATGATTACACAGAAGAATACTCAGATAATTCTTCTGAAGAAACTGTTACTCCCGAAGACTTAAAGGACTCATTCCCCCGTTTTCATTCCTTGCTTCCACAACCACTTGTGAGTTCTTTGTGTCCATATCCTAAAACAGTTGCATCTTCATCATCATCACTTCCTGTAAATAATACTGCTCTAGATGAAGAAAATGCTTTTCTGAAAAAGATAGTCAAATCCAGTAATCTGTTGTACATTCCTGTTGAAGTTCAAGTCCGTGGTGAATGGATCAGTGTTGATGCTTTTATTGACACTGGTGGTTCAAATAATCTTGCACGCCCATCTCTTTTTAAAGGGTTATGGAAGCCTCTGCAGCATATTCTTGTTTCAGAAACAATTGGTGGATCAGTTAACCTTACCCACTATGTAGATAACATTTCTTTGAAACTTGGGGGGGTTACTATCAAAATCTCTACTATCTAGCATTATGATGCTTCTGCAAGTCTATTTTTAGGAATGCCATTTATTAATTCAGTACTGCCTGTAACAATAAGTGAAGATAAAATCATCTGCAATGTTAAAAAGAAAGCAGTTGCTGTTCCAAGACTAACAATGGCAAACTCAGAAGCCAGAAAAGAGCAGAGTCAAAAGAAGGTAGGTTCTAAGAAAGTAAAGAATGAGTCTCATGATTGGAAAGAAGTATTAATGATGTACGAGGCAAAATCACAACCTACTCAAAAAGCCAATAGAGATCCCAATTGGACTATTGAACAAACCAGTCTACATGAAGAATTGTTAAAATGTTGCTCTAACAACCCTCAGGCATTTTGGACTACAGAAAGTCCACGTCAAGAAATAATAACACTGCATGACAATGGGGTAACCGGTAAATTGATACCATGCACCCCTGCTGAAGAAAGAGAAATGAGAAATCAGATTCAAGAATTGCTAGATCTCCAGCTTATTGAAAGAAGTGAATCTCATTACTCATGTTCTGCATTTCTTGTCAGAAATCATTCAGAAATTGTTCGTGGTAAGGATAGAATGGTTATTAACTACAAGCCATTGAATGCAATAACCAAAAGCTTTAATTATCCGATGCCTAGACAAGAAACCATTATGCAGAAAATTCAAGGAAGTAAAATTTTTAGCAAATTTGATATGAAATCAGGCTATTATCAGATACAGATTGCAGAAGAAGATCGCCACAAGACTGCTTTCACATGTCCTGCAGGTTTCTTCCAGTGGAAAGTCATTCCTTTCGGTTTGAAGAATGCTCCTGCCTTCTTCCAACGAAGAATGGATCATATCTTCAGTAAATATGATTTTATAATTGTCTATATTGATGATATTCTTGTACATAGCTCAGATTTAGAATCTCATTTGAAACATTTGCAAATTTTTCTTGAAGAGGCAAAGGCACATGGTCTTGTTTTATCTGAGAAGAAAATGATACTCTTTCAAGAAAATATTGATTTTCTTGGAATTCATATCAGCAATGGGAAAATTCAGATGCAGCCGCATGTTTTGACAAAGTTGTCTGAATTCCCTGATCGCTTAGCAGATAAACACATGATTCAGAGATTTATAGGGATTTTGAATTATGTACATAAATATATCCCTAATCTTTCTGAAAAAACTGCTCCAATTCGACAGTATATTAATGGTGGCTGGTCAGATGAAGCTACTAAAGCAGTTCAATTACTAAAGAAAGAATGCCAGAGTTTGCCTGCATTAAAACCGCCCGGTAATGGATTTCTAATTCTACAAACAGATGCTTCAGATAATTTTTGGTCAGCTACACTTCTTGAAAGAATAAAAGTTGATGAAGAAATTGAAGAAGTTCTTTGTGCATATGCCTCGGGAGAATTTCAGAAACATCAAAAAGGTTATTTTCCTGCAGAGAAAGAAACCCTAGCCATTTTCAATGGGATCCAGAAATTTGAAATTTATTTGGCCCCTGCAAAATTCTTAATTCGTACTGATTCCATGAACTTTAAATACTTCCTGACTGCAAAGATTTCCAAACAGTTGGCTCGCGGGAGGTTACTAGCGTGGCAGATGTGGTTTCAGATGTATGAGTTTGATGTCGAATGGATCCCAGGAAATTCTAACTTTTTGGCAGATGCCCTGACCAGAGAAATGAACAAGGTTCATGTACATAAACAAAGTATGTTTGATATTAAGGGTAAAACTGCTACTGATGATAATTTTGACACTTTTGTACAGCGTTTTAAAATTTTAGAATTCTTGTTATTTGATATCACTGAACAAATCAAAAAAGTTGTTGGGTTGAGACTAAGGAGAAATCAATGGATTCAACGATGCCAGGCATGGCAACACAAAAATGTTGGTGTTTTTCTAAATCTGGATGATGAATTGGTCAAAGTTTATCCTATGCCAAATATGAAGGTGAAAGTTTATTTCAAGCTACTTGATGATACCTGGTCTAGGCACTATACACCCGAAATGATAAAGGTATTGAAGACCTTAAATTATTATCACATAATTGGTGGGATTGATTTCTCTGTTGCTGTGTATGTCTCTTCAAAAATGCTAGATCTTGAAGAAATCAACATGAATGGACTTGTTGAAAGATTTTTAAGATCATTAAGAATTCCTGATATGTTTGAAGAATTGGATGCAGCCTTTTTGCAAAGAATAGATGAAAATTTTGAATCAACAGATTCTTTTCCACAATATGAGTTGTTTCAGCCTTTTGCTGACTGGGAGATAAAGAATGGCAGATGTCAAAAGAAACTGCAGCTTCGAGCATCTCAATGTATTCTGAGAACTCTTCAATATCTCAGAACCTTTTCCGAACCGTGGGATTATCAAAGCATGGAATTTCGTAATCCAGTCGATCCTAATCCATTTGCACAAATGTATGGAAGAGATAGTGTGATAGAATCCACATTGGCAGAAAATACAGATCAGATAAAAAAGATTTCTATGTGGCTTCAAGAATTCCATCTATTAAAATTATCAGAAAAAATCTCCATGATTAAAACACTCGAGCCGATGCAAGGAAAACATAGAATATCACGATTAATTATTAATCAAAAAGCATTAGTAACAATCTGTGTTTTATCAGGGGAATGGACAGAAGATGCTATATGTTTGATAAATCTGCTATTATCAAATGGAGTATGCTCATCAATGATATTTGAAATTGGATGGCAAGAAAAAGGACATATCAGTCATCAATGCAAATTATGGGTACAGGCCGCTATCGAGCAATCAGTCAGTATGTTTCAAATCTTCAGATGGGATCTGCTAGATGGAGTTGAATTGGTAGTACAATCCTTGCCAGACTTTAGAAAAAGTAAGAAAGATTCCTTTCTTGGAATTGAAATTGACCCATATGCATATGTAAACAGATGGAGTAAAGATGACTACCTCTTTCCATCAAAAACCCTACGAAAAATTGCAGATTCGATAAAATTTTCTTATGACACTTGACAGAGTTCACATGCTCCACAAAAAGAAGAATCTTCAATAGCAATTCATGATTCAAAAGGAAAAGCTAAAGTAGGGGAAGAAAAAGACACTGTCTTTGTTGATGTTTACCAAGATGCTCAGGTACAAAATGACCCCACTTGGGAAAAAGAATATTTATCGTGGCTAACATCATCATGGAAAAAGCCAGAAGACAATTTGGGAAAGTTAACCTGTGCTTGGGAAAGACAAAGGACCTCTGTAGACTCTGATTCGGATCCAGATTATGATAGTGATAGAAGCCCGAAAGGACCATGGTAAAGAATCTCTTATCAGCAATGTGATAATGTTGGTCACATGTTGTGATAAGAATCTTTGTACAAAAGAAAGATTGAGTAGACACTGTCGGTGGTACCGAGGGAGGTACCCAAGGTAATAATGTAATAATGGGATGGGCCATAGTAATAAATAATGTGGTTAACCCATGTCATGTAAGGGACCACAAGTAGTTAATAATAATGTAATGGGCCCATGGTATTAGTTGATGGTATGAGTAAACCATGGTAATGATGCATGGTATTGTATGTATGAGGCCTATATAGAGGCTAGAGACTCCACATGGAGAGACATGAAGATAAATAGTCTTGTATGAACAGGCATATGGCTTGTGGAGTATTCTCCTTCCTTAAGGAGTGAATGTATGGTGTTGCCCTACCCTAAGGGTTTGATAGTAAAGAAGCATTTCATAATATTCTTGGGTTTATTTGCATTATCTTATACTTTCTTATCAGATCTTTAATATTCTTGGGTTAGATCTACAACAAGTGGTATCAGAGCTACAAGTTCACCACACCAAAAGCACTTGATCTTCAAGATGTCCTTATTCTTTCTCCACTGCTTCTGTTGCCCCTTAGATGCAAGGGTTGCATTCTCTTCCTCCTCCTTGGGCTTTGTCCCATTGTTGCCGCTGTTATCATGTTTGCACTTGACTAAGTCTCTCCTCATCCCTTCCTGCTGAAGAGCGGCCCATATCCCTTCCCAATCTGACAATCTCTCTCTGCCCAGGATACTCTTGACAAACACTTGCCATTCTTTTGAAACAAAATTTAGGGTTAGCCTCACCATGTCAGTAGGCTTTGGTGTTGACCCCACAATTGCCAATGAGTCTCAGATTTCCTGAAGCTTTGTTAGGAACGGATAAATGTATTCCCCCTTCTGCGTATGCGTCGATCTCATCTTTTGCTCCAAGTACATCTTCCAATGCTCGAAAGATCCTTCGTATAGCGCAGTCAATGCTTCCCACATCTGCTGGGCAATATCCTTTCCGAAAATGTGACATACTACGTGATCTCTCACTCCGTCAAGGATCAATCGTTTGGCCTTCACCATTTCAGCCTTGTACTTCTTGAGCGGATCTGGATCTGCAGGTACAACTACCATACTGTCGACATAAGTTTTGAGATCGTGGTCATCCAAAAGGCATGAGATCCTTGCCTTCCAGATCACATAGTTGGATGCACCTTCCAATCAATCTTGATCTCTTAATCCACTAGTTGCCATCTTTGCCAATGAAATGTCAAACTGCCCCCTCTCCTTTGCGAAAAACTAGGTTAGCCTACACACTCCCTGCTGGAGTTAGAAGCTTTGCTCCTCTCTGCCGCTGCTCAACAATAAAGAAATGGAATTTCCTGGCTAGGAATTCTTTGAGGAAGAATTTTCCTCAACAATGTCTCTTTTCTTCTGCTGCCCTAGCAACTGCTGCAAAAAACTACATCTCACCAGAAACCTCCTCTTCGCTGAAGCTTCTGCGCTGCTCCCTCTGACACTAGAAAAATTCGATCTGAAAGTCTTATCTCTCTGTCAACTCACTCAGAGAGAGACCTTCCTCGAAATTTTTTCCCTCCTGGCCTGGACTGCGCAATCCCTCCAAGGATTCGATTTGCTGCCTATGCAACACTTCGCCTTCCCTCCTTCTCTTCGGCGTTGGGCTCTTTCGGCTCTGCTCTCTTGCTTCACCTGCAACTTCGATACCATGTGAAAATTTGGAAAATTCAATTTTTTACTACAACAACTGCTTAAGTTCCTCCTATTTGTGAATTACTGAAGAAATTATTCACTGCATTCTACAACAAATACCGAAACTAATACATTGCAACCTTCGCCAATTAAATTAAATGCGAAAACAGGAAACCGAGCAAAAAAGAAATATACAACATATGACACCGTTATTTTTGGACAAATGTTCCCGAAAAAACCCAATGTGGGAAAATTGATGTAGCAACTGAGGGTTTGTATTATTAAGTAGTAGTTTTTTGAATACAATCTTTGAATGTCTTACTGGCTATCAAATACAACGAATTTTACTAGCAGAAGATTAGTGAGAAATACCACACTATCACTAGCGATTCGACACTGATCTAGACCCTGGATGACTGACCCCATGTTGGCTCTGTGCAACCACTGTGTCAACCTCTCTAGGGATCTAAGTCACCTCTCCCGGATCTCCTATTGTTTCGAGATTCAATCTTCAGGCCTTATGACCTCACACCTTGGCTTCCTGCACTGAAACTCGTCTCTCCTGGTAGGAATTCAAACTCCCTCCAAAGCTCTGCATTGCCTCTGCGTGAGCTTACGCTTCCCAACATAGCCTCTGCGCTACCTCTTTTGGATCTCTCTCTGTCCCCTCTACGATGTATTCTGGGATTAGAAAATCTCCCTTCGAAACTATCATTGCCCCTCACTGCAAGAAATCTCCTCAATCGATTCTCTAGCAACTGTTGCATTGCCCTCTCTGAGAAATTCAATATCTTGATCTCTCTCCGATGTGTTTCCCAAATTCCCATCAAAGTCCTTCTAATTCTCCACTTGAGTAATCAACGACCCATATTAGATTCTAATCAATGGATTAAATCATTTGGACTCGATCTCCGTTTTCTTCTAAAAGTTTCACCTTGGGTTTGATTAATACCCTTTAATTATTTTAATTTCCTAAGTTTAGACTTAGGCGTCCATTAAAAATAATTATTTATTTTAATAAAACTGTCTCCGGGTGGAATTTCCCAAAACAATTTCTAGGTATTGTGGAATACATGCGTTCTAACCTCCCTACAAATCAAGCACATCCAATGCTACCAGAAATCATGGGAGAGATTGAACAAATCTCCAATTAGAATTATTGTTTTATTGTGTGAAGCTTTAACTGGGCAGAGTACGGGGTATGTGTGGGAAAACGAAGGTGTAGAGAAAACTTTATTTCTCAGTGACAAAAATAATTTTAATTTTAATTTTTTATTTTATTTTGTAAAATTAAGGATGTGTGAATGATGATGTATATGCGGAAGAACATGGATGCAGAGATAATTTTATTCCGTAAACGCGTGATTAATTCACATATGAACAAAAACTTTTATTCATAATATAAGAGGCATAATTAGAAAGAGCAATTAAATGACAAATATTTCACATTTTCCTATTACATATATTATAAGGTAAAGGTATATTACGCCTAATATAAACATTGATTAAGGTAGGGCTATTTCGGTTTGCGTTTTGTACAATAAAAGTTCTAATTCTTCTTTCTTACTTTACATAATGAAATGTTTATTATTTTTCCGAACTATGTACAATTAAAACATTTATTTTTAATGTGGTAAAAACATTACTTATTAAACATCCATGGCAAACTGTTTCTCTCCACACATAGAAAACTTTCGATTTTTAGCATTTAGTACAAAGAATTAAGTCATTTATTAAGTGCATTAAACGTGATATATAAGGACATTATATCATAATATTTAAACTATACTATTATTTACTTAAGATATATATAAAGCAAGAACGTTATATTCACATGTAAAACTCTATTGTACACAATTTCTCTGCCAACCCTTTTTTCCGTACTTCATTTCTCTTTCCTCTGCATGTTGCAAGATTAGTCCGTGTTATCCAGAGATATGAAACATTGCTAATCTATCAGGGTGTGCGGGGAACATGTGCAAACACATATTAATTTTTAAAAAAAATTTCCCATTAAAATTTTTACAAATTTAATTGTGCAGGGGAGAGTTATGTAGAGTTATGCATTTGTGTAGAATGAGAAGTGTGTGGAGTGTTGATATTTGATATTTGAAATTAGGTAAATCCATGTAAATATTGTAAATAACGAAATAAAAAGAATTGGAAACTGAAAAGACGTTGGAAGATGAAATCTAACAGTCTTACTCTCCATGTATATATCCATGTTCCATCTTAATGCAAAACACAATGAAATTGATCGTGGAGTTACTTTTAGTCTGACATGTTATTAAATCCCACCCTTATTTTTAGCCTCTTTCTGCATGTAACTACTGCAATTCTCTGCGGTATTCTGTGTCCCTATTTTCTCTATGTTTGGACAAAGCTCTCTTCTCTCTGCGTACGATCCATTTGATGCTTCTCTCTGGTGTACGCTGCTCTCCTGCAAATTATATGTGTATGGTGCGGTGAAAGCGTGATCGATGCGCTGAATGTTGAGCTCTGCATATTGTAACTGGTGGTGCATTCATCCCTGTCCGTTAAATCAACTGTGCAGTGAGCATCTGGTATGTGCATTAAAGAACTTTGTTAAACACCATGGCATGCGCTCTGTCTGTGTTGAAGTTGTTTTATGGCGTTAAAAACAATGTTGGTGAATTAATATATGATCTCCATATTGTTCCTTGGCCGAGTATCGTGGTTAGTTTTGAAAGGTTAAGCTGGAATGGTGGTCATATGATATGTATTGAAGGTTGAATTGGAGTTATGATACGGTATTCTGTACTGCATGAATCCTCGAACTTTGTAACCTAGGAAAATTAGGTTGAAAAGTCTTTGAAAGCTGTTAGGTGCACTTAAATATTGAGTAACAGTGGATGTGGCTTGATTTCATTTTTTTGAACGCTGCTTTGGGTCAAATATGTTCCCATGGAACATATAATAAAAAATGAGATGGTTGGAAGGTCTAAAGATTAATTCTATTGAGAATCTATCTGGACTAAAATCTTCCGAAGGAATGAGATTAGAAGCTACATTAGCTAAAAGGTCAGTGCTTGCATTCTGGAGTCTGGGAATTGATGAAATATTGAACGCTATAAAATGCTCAGTCAGATCTTGAACTAAAGATTGATAATGTTTTAAATGACCTGATAAGCAATGTATAGTATTCCGTACCTATCTGACTACAATTTCAGAGTGTCCGAAGACTTGGAGGTACTTGATGTCTAACCCGATTGCTTTGTACAACCCTTGGACTAAAGCCTCATATTCTGCTGTATTGTTGGTACAATCAAATTCGAGCCTGCATGTTAACATGATTTTATCTCCTTCTGGACTAATTAGCACACATCCGGCTCCTGCTCCTTCGTTAGATTTAGAACCATCAAAAAATAATTTCCAAAACAAAGATTTATTTACAGATCTATCTAAAAAATCGATGCATTTTGAACTATCCGTTTGAGGAAAATTTTCGACTTGGGACAAAACATAATGTTCTAAATAAGGTGACGTATGAGCATTAAAATTGCCGAGGAAAGAATCTACTAAGTAATTGTCAATTATGCTACTGTTATATGCTACTGGTTCATTTTCCCCCTCTAATTCCGTTACTATGTACTTTTGATGTAATTCTCGTTCAACTTTTATTTGATTTGGCTTACCATTGTAAGGCAGCCACATGTGCGACCAGTCAATTGCGAAGTATCCATGCAGTTTTTCTGACCAATCCCTACTAAGAATTAAGCCATAAAATTCTGGAATATCAGCAACTAAAATGTCAATAACTTGACATACCTTCGGGTTGGATGACAGCCTTATGGTTACTTGATTTAGTTCGCCAATGACCTCGACTTGCGATTGATCTAGCTGAACTATGCGAACAATGGATTTCTGTGGTTGAACATTTAATTTGGCGCATATGGACTTTGGTAAAATATTCGATGAAGCACCAGAATCCACTAAACAATTATGTACATTTTTGTTAAAAATTTCATAAGTAAGGAGAAACGAGGGAGTATGAGATCTCGATCTTCCTCCAATTAAACCGATGTCGTTTGGATCAATCTTGTTAGTCGTATTAGTTGGAGGTCTTCCCATGTTATGGGAAGCTTGAGAAAGTACAACGGCAGGCAAAGGTGCAACTAGCACAACATGTAATTCTTTCAACATTATCTTTTGTTGATTCTTTAACCTACTCAATTCGTAAAGAGTGATGTTGGCCCTAGTCTTTTTTCATGTCTTCTATAATATTGTACTCCCTTTCATCCGAAACGATCAGTGTTTTAGATGGAGTTGATGAATCTGTTTGGACTGGGCTAGTTTGAGTCGCTTTAGGTGTCGTTTTCTTTATTGCGACTTTATCCTTTGTTGCAGAGCTTGCGCTCTTTGGCTTTGGGGTAGTTTGGGGAGGATAAAGCTGATTTCTACTTTGTGTGTTAACTGGGAATACTTCTTGATATTCTTCTTGTGGGAGGATGAAATCCCACATTCCTTGTAATTCTACAAATTCTTCATCAACGGTTTGCCCTTCAGTGGAAATTTCCTCTTCCTCTTCCTCGGATTCAACACTTGTAATAGCATTGGGTGGCCTTGAATCCATTGACAGGCCTCTTTTAAAAGCTCTGTAGGGCCTTTTTGAAGAAGTTTCTGCTACTTGCTTTTTTATGTCGACCATTTCATTGGATATGGTCTTCAGAACTTTTTTCAATCCCTCCAAATCGAATGGATATTTTTCTTGTTTCTTCTTGGACTCTTCTTTGAAGGTGACCTTCTTAGATTTCCGTTCCTCTATCGCAGATTTCTTCTCTAGGGCTATTATATGTTTATCTACTGCTATGGCTTCTTTCATGTTTTTGGCTAAGGTTGTTTTATTAGCCCTGTCCACGAAGATTGCTATGTTTGATGGTAAGGCAATGATATACCATTCACATCATACTTCTTCGCTGGGCTGGGAAGCAGTAGGAATTTTGTTTAGAATTTTATTGAAACTTAGTTTGAAGTCTTTGATAGGCTCTCTAGATTCGACCCTAAGGTTGGATAGGTCGTTGATTAACATTGCCATAGACCTATTGTCACCAAACTTGGTTAGGAATTGGTCTTGGAAGATGTCCCAACTAGTGAGAAATCCAGAGGGTAATGAGAAATACCACGATCCGGCTATTCCTTGCAGAGTATAAGGAAACAATCGAACAACAACATCTTCATTAGTAACCCCATTGAGATTAATGGATAGCATAAAGTTGTTTATGTGCTCTTCTGATAGCATGCCTGCCTTGGGATTGAACTTAGGCAGCCATTTCTCAGGATGGGCCGGTATTTGACTCAAGGGTGCAGGCATTAAGACTGCCTCGGGGTTATTCCATGGGGATTGGGCCATTGCTGAACTACTAATAGAGGGAAGTGCAGAAGATGATCCCTGTGGTTGGGAAGATGAGGATATTACAATCGTAGATGATTGAGGAGGAGTTGTAGGGGTTCCAGTGGGTGGATTGACAATGGTCTGAAGTGGAGGAGTGGATGGTTGACTTCGTGGTGAAGATTTTGAGATGGATGATGTTGATGAAAGAGTCTCGCTGTCGGACTCTTTAGGTGATTTCCTTGCTCTTTTCCTTTTGGGAAGAGGTAATTCGATTGATTGAACGCCAAAAATTTCACTCTTTAATCCGGTCAGGGGATGAGCAGGGTTATACTGCGAAGTCACGCTACCTTGAGATTTATCAGATCTTTGAGAAGAAATGGAAAATCGTTGAAGTTTGTGAATCAGAGATTCGACTTCAGGAGGTTCAATAATAGATTGTTCTGAAATGTCAAGGTTTGTAGCAGCGGTTGATGCTCCGACGACTTCTAACTTTGGATTTAAGTGTAATGGAGAAGTCGGGGGAGATGGTGAGGGTGATTTACTCTCAGAATGGTATTTTGATTTAGATTTACTTGAAATTCATAGTTTAGGCCCTCCTTCTAGTGCCAATTATGTTGAAGGCCTCGAAAATCGGGTCTACAACAAGGGGGATACCCGCCTGGTCCGGACCTTGGTTGGCAGCTCCTTATCCATTTAGTATATCGGGTCCGACTGTGGATATGGGACCAGTTTCCCAACTCAGTGTGTGTGTGTGAGAAAGATGGATGTTTCTATTCTAAATGGAATACTTCTATCCTAATTCTAATCTAATGCTATGCTATTGTATTCTAATAAATAGAAAAACATCTAAATTTATGCTAACCCGGGGTGTGATCTTACTTCTATGCGATCTAAAAAGATTTCAAACAATAACTGGTAATAAAGATCATTCAACTATTATAAGAAAAGAATTCAATAAAGATGAACTACTTCATATAAAAAGTTAGACGAAACTGTTATGAAAACATATCGCATAAATGAGCTATTCATACACTAAGCATAAATAAATAGTTATCACCGTACAAAAGTGCCAAATGATAACTCAGGCATCCACGATGTAATATATAAACAACTAAAAACTGTGCATCACTTTAACACATAAGCAAAAATGGTTAAGAGATAAAAGTACCATTTATAACTAGTCCTACTCATGAGCTTCAAGTGACAATTGATTTATCTCTCCTTGATTTAACATC
>APFE031661064.1:0-14975 GCA_000404065.3 Pinus taeda
AGCAGAGGTATGGGGCTTGACAAAGAGGACAATATGGCTATTGATGGGGCCATATAAACTGCAGATAGTCATGGTGACAAATTTCAATGTAACACATACAAAATATGCATTATCATTTTTGGCTATTTACAGAAGTAGGAATTGATAGAAGTGCACCTCAAGGAGGTTTCCTAAGACTACTGAAAAGAGCACTTCTTTGGGTAGGTAAAATAACCATTTCCTCAAAGATTGTTTGGATTTTGCAAGTCTAGTTGCAATGAGAAAAATCAAAATTAAACTTCGACAAAAATAAAATATAAAATAAGGAAATGAGGCATTAATGAATTCAGTATCTCTTAACAACATCATCCCACCTATCTACTGGGATTTTATCTATCAACAATAAAACTTTCTATTAGTTCAAGAAGGATCAACCATGTTACCATCACTTCGATTGGATTGAGAACTCGCAAAAAGATCTATTGGGCCATTCCTTCTAGAATAATGAGATTCAAATTAGATATATTTTTCTTCGGGTGAGATAAACTCTTAGGAAATAGTTGACTTGTTGATCTAGCCAGCGTTTAAGATTGTAGGGCCCTTGATACTTTATGGAAAACATAATGGAATTATTCATCAGATTCACAAAATGATTGGATGCAAAAGCCACCAATAAAAGTAAATGAAATTAAAACAGATAGCATTGTTCTTACAAAAAAGGGATCTTGACAAAGTTTAATGTAATTATTTTTTTCAATAAATTTATTATGATGCTATCATTAATATTTCAAGATATCTATAAAGTCTATAGTGTTTTAGATCAACACCTGGTTTGATGATTGCACTGTTGAAATGGTGGTCCAAATATAGCACAAGAAAACACATTACACATAAAAATTCTTGCAAAATCATTGTCATTGGAATCAAGATAAACCCAAAACTTTTTGAAAATAGAAACCATTTTATACTCAACAAAAATAACAAGATTAAAATTGCCAACCTCCAATTTAAGAGTATATTTAGAAAAATAATAATAACATAAAATAACCAACTAAAGAAGGCAATATATAATCAAAATAACCTTGTATAGAAGAAAATATAGGTGATATTTCTATTGTCTCATCATACAAGGGTACATTTTGTTATGCAACCTGATCATAAAATAAAAGAAAATATAGGTCAATGACTTGAATAACCTCTTTGAATGGGAACCTCCTTTACGTTACATAAATGAAAAATTATTGTATGATTCAAATGAAAGTACCTCCTTGGTATATATGTAGGAGTCTAAAGGGTCACAATATAATTAGAGCCTATATAACAATAATAATGTAAGGGCACAATAATAGAAATAGTGGGTTTCTATGGGGCACAACAATAACAATAAGGGAACTACCCAAACAATAACAATAAGGGGGATATACTAGTATTATAGGGACCTAACATGCCCCTTTCCATCACAAAAAGTGTTTTCCTCTATGCTTGAGTAGTTCTAGATGATTCATATAAAATTCTCATCCTCCCATTTGGAATCTTCAACAGGTAAGTTCTTCCACTTAATGAGGTACTCTCAACTTGATTGATTCCACAATTTTCGGGTTCTTTTTTTTGTGACTGCTTCAACCCTTAATATGATTTTTCCTCCCTCATCAAGTTCTGGTAATATTGTTTTAACTGATAGCTGGTCATTGATAACATTCTTTAAGCATGAAACATGGAAAATTGGGCATACTCGGGAAGATGCAGGAAGCTCTAATTTGTATGCCATAGTATTAATATTTTGCAACAACTTATAAGGACCATAGTACCTGAGTGATAATTTATTATCCTTCTTAGCTTGATTGTGAAAATTTGTTTGTATGGTTGTAGTCGTAAAAATACTAAACTGCCTACATCAAAAATTCTTTCACTCTGATGTTGATCTACCTGTTGTTTAATTTAATTATGCGCTAGATTGAGTTATGCTTTAAGAGTTGGAGAAGTTGTTGTTGATGCTCAATGTGATATTCCACTGATTTAACCTTAGATTTTTTTTCTTAAATATGATGTGATGGATGGTGGATGATATTTATAAAGTGCCAAAAATGGGGTCATTTTTGTTGCAGTATGGAAGGAAGTGTTATATAACCATTTTGCTAGAGGTAACCACTTGACCCATTTTTTTGTTTATCATATACAAAGCAACAAATATATCTTTCCAAACATTTGTTCACTATCTCAGTTTTCCCATCAGATTAAGGATGATAAGATGAGTTGTGAGCTAATTGAGTACCAAGACAAGAAAATAATTTCATCCAAAAATTTCCAATGAAAATGGGATCTCTATCACTTACAATAATATTTGGGTTTCCATGTATCTTTTGAATTTTTTTGATAAATGCAACAGCAACTGTAATGGCTTTAAAGGATGAGATAATGCACGAAAGTGTGCATACTTGGTAAGTCTATCAACTACCACCATGATGACACTATTTCCTTCGAACTTGGGTGAACCTCTGATAAAATCCATTGAGACCTCCTCCCAATGCTAAATTAGAATGGATAAATGTTGTAACATAATTGGAGTCCTAATTGTCTCAACTTATTTTGTTGGAAAACCAAACATTTGGCAACAAACTTTGAAATATAAGATTTAAGACCATCCCAAAAAACTTCCTTCTTGACCCTATGGTATGTTTTTAAAAATCTTGAATGCCCTCCTAAAAGAGAGGTGTGCAATTCCAAAAGAATCTTTTGTTTGAGATAGGAATTCTTACATATATATAAGTGATATTTGTACCATAATGAGTCATTTTTCCATATAAATGTATCAGATGTACTTGGTATTATATATTGCTGCAAATTTTCAATGAGTGTCCACACCTCTTTGTCATTGTTCCATTCCTCCCTTTCTTTAGTTATCCAATTAGGTTTGATAATAGAAATCGCATAGATAAATGCTTCCACATCCGCATCTCTTCTTGGGATTGCATTTGCAACAACATTTTGGTTCCCTTTTTTGCATATGATTTCAAAATCCTAACCCGACATCTTAGTGACCCATTTTTATTGATCTTCTGAAAATAATATTTGTTCCAAAAAGTATTTAAGACTATCATGATATTCTTTTACCTTGAACTGTCTTCCGATTAGGTAAGGAATCCATTATTTCAGGGAATGTAGTATTTCCAACATTTCCTTCTCATAAATAGTTTTGTGTAAATAATTTTGCTTGATTGGGTGACTTTCAAAAGTAATGGGTCTTCCTTCTTGCATTAAAACAACACCATTTCCATTCCTTGAGGCATCACATTTCACCATAAAGGGTTTTTTGAAGTCTGGTGTAGCTAAAACTAAATCTTGGCACATTACCTCTTTAAGATGTTCAAATGACTTAGTTGCTTTTGGAGTCCAAAAAAATGCATCTTTCTTCAGTAATAGTGTTAGAGGTGTTGCCATTTTCCCATAATTCTTAACAAACTTATGATAATACCCTATCAAAAAGAGAAATCCTTGAAGATGCTTTAGGGTTGTGGGGATTTTCCATTCCTTGATGGCTTTAATTTTGTTAAGATCTATCTTAACATCCTCACAAGATACAATATGACCCAAATATCCCACCTCATGTATCCCAAAGAAACATTTGGATGTTTTTGCATACAATTGTTTCTCCTCTAATAGTTTAAGCACCCTATCAACATGTTGAACATGATCCTTCCAAGACTTTTTGTAGATTAGTATGTCATCAAAAAATTCTACCACAATTGTTTTAAGGAACGGTTGGAAAATGGAATTCATTAAACCTTGAAATGTAGAAGGTGCATTAGTAAGGCCAAAAGGCATGACCAAAAATTCATAATGACCTTCATGAGTTACGAATGTTGTTTTCGAAATGTCTTTAGCCTTCATTATAATTTAATGATATCCTGAATGAAGATCCAACTTGGTGAAGTAAATTGCTCCATGTAATTCATCCAAAAATTCATCAATGTCAGGAATGGGAAATTTATATTTAATTGTGAGCTTGTTGAGCTCCCTATAATCTGGACACATATGCCATGATCCATCCTTCTTGTGTACCAATACTACTTGTATAGAGAAAGAAATTTCTCTAGGTTTAATTATATCTACATATAGAATTTATGCAACCATACATTTAATTTTACTCTTTTGGGTTGTTCAGTAATCTAATTGATAGTTAAATTACTTCATTAATTGTCAAACCAAGGTTCATGTACTTGTGAAGTACATGTGCACAATATATGTTAGGAGTTCTATTTTTTATCAAAGCAATGTTTAATGTATTAAAGGAACCTTATACAACTAGTGTTATCACAATGTATCACTATAGGGTCCATTGGTCCTTCAAACAAGTCAGACATCAGCTTCCTTAATGAAACATCTTATCTGCTTACTTCACAGACTACAATATACTCAACCTCAACCCTACTCAAAGCAATTGTTTCTTACTTCTTGCTCATCCAAGTGACCATGGAGGATCCCATAATAAACCATCCTCCTGTAGTGCTTCTTCCATCCTTCTCAATTCCTCCCTAGTTAGAGTCTATATATCCAATCAAGTGGACATCGTTCCTCCTTTCATACTTCAAGAAGTAGTGGATTTTCCCTTGCAAATATCTCATTATATGCTTTGTTGTTATCCAATGATCATCCTTCATCTCTACTTGGAATTAACTGAGGACATTCACTGTAAAACATATGTATGGTTGACTATTCACCAAGTACATCAGTGAGCCAATCAACTACCTATATTTGGTTGGACCCACAAGGCTTTATTCAAAACTCCTCAGCCTCTTCAAGTTTGTGATCATCAATGTTGTCATTGGTTTGAAACTCGTCATGTCAAACTTTTTCAAAATTTGAATCACATACTTTCCTTGACCAAGATAAATATCATTAGATCCCTGCTAGACTTCCAGACCCAAATAGTAGTGCATTAGCCCTAGATCATGTCAAATTCTGATGCTAATTTCCTCTTACATTCTTCAATTTGACCTTTCACACCTATCAAGAGAAGATCATGCACGTATAGAAGAATGATTATAGGCTTACCTTTCCCCACATTGATATAAATTTTCAGATCAACATGACTCTTTGGGAAGCCCAATCTTTGTGGTTACGCATCCATCCTAGCATACCATACCCTTGGAGCTTGCTTAAGGCAATATAATTCCTTCTCCAGCCTATACACATATGGTTCTCTATATTTGACTTCAAATCCCAAGGGTTTCTCTATATATACTTTCTCATCAATTGTGTCATTCATTAATGTAGTATTGACATCCATTTGATGTATATTCCATCCCATTGATGTTGCCAAAGAGAATAGTGATTGTATGGTTGTATACCTTGTTGTGGGAGAAAATGTCTCTTCATAATCGATGCCTTCTTGTTGAGAGAAGCCGCTAGCCACAAATATTTCGTTATATTTTTCAATACTTCCATCTATTTCATGTTCGCTTGTAGATTTATTTGGAGGTTACCATATATTTGCCTTCAGGCCTAGGAACAATCTCCCAAATTCCATTCTTCATTATCGATTGATATTCTTCATTCATGGCATCCTTCCATTATTTGTGATTGACAAATTCCTCAAAGGTGGATGGCTCTGCTTCTATTAATTTTTTCATATAGGTTGCATACCCATAATACCTTTTAGGCTTTTTGCTTTCTCTAAATGTGCCCTGAACAACTCCATGACCTTCTGCATTTAGAAGTGTATATTTCAACCAATTAGGTTTATTTATTATTTCAAGAATGACCACAAGCTAAACAAGCTCACTAGGACCTTCATATTCATTATTTGATTCTTCTTATTCCTTGGTAACTTCCTCTTCAAATATAGGAATTTCTTCATCATCAGAGTCCATAGGGAGATCTTTTGACTTCTTAAATGCAATAATTTTGTCAAATATAACATCTTTACTGACTTCTATTCAGTGTCCTTCTTTTATGTAGATCTAATAGGCCTTAGAGGAGTTACTGTAGCCAACAAATGTTCCCTTCATGCCTGATGGATCCAACTTATTTGTTTTATCCTTTGGTAAATGAATATAGACAAGACAACCAAAAACTCGGAGATGATCCACGCTTGGTTTCTTACTAGTGAATGCTTCTTTAGGAGTCATGTTATCCAGTGATCTATGGGGACTTCGATTTTGTATGTATACAATTGTTTTTGTAGCTTCACCCCACAAAAATTTTGGAAAATCTTGATCATGTAGCATGGATTTTACACTTTCTTCAATGGACCTAATCTTTTGTTCTGCAAGTCCATTTTGCTAGGGATTATATGGGACTATCATCCCCCTCTTAATCCCAAACTCCTTACATAAGGCTATGATTTATTTTAAAGTATATTCTCCTTGATTATCAAGCCTCAATATATTGATCTTCCTTTGTATAAGGTTCTCCACTTCATCCTTGGATTTCATTAGATAAACCCAAATTTTCCTTGAATGGTCATTAATAAATGTAACATAGTATAGATGACCTCCAAGAGCCTTTGGAGTCATAGGACCACATACATCAGAATGAATGAGATCCAATAATTATTTTGACCTTGAAGCACTACTTCCAAATGGTGTTTTGGTATTTTTTCCCAATGCACATCCCTTGCATACTCCTTCATGGTCTTCCTTGAGCTTGGGGATGCCATTCACCATTGCGTTGAAAGTTGGTAATATTTTATAGTGAATATGGTTGAATTTCTATGCCAAAGTTGACATGGGCTGACTTCAATGTGAACCAAAGCTTGAGCTAGGGGAGTTAAAAATATGTAAAGTCTTCCATCACGAATCCCAATCATTGTTTCATCTTTTATGCTTGAGTTCTTATCCCATACCACAAACTTTCTAGCTATGAAATCAACTATATCATCTTTATCTTCTAGACTTGGAATGGAAAGTAAATTATTATGCAAACCTTGATAAAATAGGATGTTGTTGAGATGAATGTTCCCTCCATTCTCCAGCTCTAGCGAGGTTGATTTGATTCCTCTTACATGGTAGCTATTATTATCACCAAGCTCTACGGAGTAGGAGGAATTTCCTTTTGATAATGCTTTTAGTTTCTTGTGATGACATGCCATATGTCTTGATGCTCCACTATTAATTACCCAAATGCTATCATATTTAAATGTGCCACTAAGTGTTGATAAGAGTCCTTCATCCTTTATAGATGTATTCATGACTTCGTTCTTTGGAGTAAATAGTAGATACCATAACCTTTTGATACCTTCCTTAAGATGACTTGTTTCCCTTGAACATTTTCCTAGGAACTTCTTCCATATAGTAGATATATTCATCATCCCCTTAGCCAACCTTAGCTCTGATACCATGTTGAGAAATCTAGAGGGAAATAGATAGAATGATTTATCTTTCTATGATAATTGCTTGTGATGTACTTTTAATTTTTCTTACTTACTTATTAACTTCTTCTCTTATTATTATGTTCTTTTATCATCAAACGGATATAAAAAACATGAAGAACAAAAGTACACAAGTACACAGGATGTAGGCTGAAAGTCAAGGTCAAAACATCTCTACTTGAGAGAAAAACCTATAAATCTCTTCTTTTCATATAGATTCTTCAATTGACGAATTCCAAGACCTTTAAACCAATACCAATACCCTCGAATACCAATTCCAACCTCTTTGGATGATGTGATTCATTTGTCCAAGTCAAACCCAGTCAAATCTCTTCCTAGTCTGCAATTTTTGACCCTACAATGCTGCTGCAACCACACGTGTGAGCAAAATTAGCGTCTTAAGGCCTCCCAACAACTTCTCTTGCCTTGCTTCTTTTTCTATGGATAGTAGTTGACCTATTAGGTCCTTCTTCTAGCAAATTTGGTCCTTTTCCAAGCACATAGATAATTTTGACCTCGAAGCAGCAAAAACCCTAACTCTTCTTCACACAGGAGAATTTGATGCAGGAGCATCTAGCTGACAGGACAAAGACAAAGTGAAGGCGATATGGTCTCTAAAGGGGACAAAGGAGTTAATTCACTGATTGGATAGTGTACTTGTTTTTTCATTCTTCTTTTATTAAGTTGCCTAAGTTAATTTAGTGAATTGTAATTAGGAACAATAGGAATTAGTTAGTGTCATTGTTTCTAGACAGTTAATTTACTTTTGTAAAAACATGAAAATAAAATATGCTAAACAACAATGAAAAGTTTTGTATGAGGAATAACTGATGTAACCAATTGAACATAACTAACAACAGTTAGTGACAGTTTGAGAACACTGCTATTTAAAAGAGGGACAGAACACAATGTACAGGTTTGACTAACAGAGAAATGAAAAAGAGAGAAGGATAATTTTTCTGTGCACATTCACCTCTGCAGCGTCCCAAATACTGTGTATATTAATTTGTGTGAAATTACTTTCAAGGAGACTGTTGTTATACCACTACAGGTTATAAAACGAAAGAGGAGATAACCAAAATCACAGGAGAAGTGTAAGCGCCCAGGTTACAGGCGGACTCAACCAAACAAATAGACACGAAATCATTTATGTGAACAAACGACGGGAATTTGGAATTACGAGTCCAGATAAGCAAACAAATTTTGTAAACACCAGGTATGTGAATATATAAATATAGTCCACTCAGTTCCATAGTTGAATTCATAGAAACGTAAAGACAGTATTCCGGTTCTTTGCACATTTACATTATGTTCGAAACAAAGTAACGAACCCAGTTCATAAATATATGACTCATACTTATAACAAAGCAGAAGCCAAAACCAATAATCCTCGATTCATTACCATAACCCAACGACAATGAAAAACTACAGAAGAATCGAATACAAATAGTAGCTCAAAGACCAAAGATACATTGACCCTACAGTATTAGCATTGAAGCCGAGCGGAAACAACTAACGAATAGAAACGACACTACCTGTGGTCACTTTGGAACAGTTGAGTTCCCATGCACCGAAACCCTCAGGCGGCCATACCTGCAATGAGAAACAACAAATGAAATGAGTGCTGGTGATACGAAACAAATAGAATTCGAAAATTGAATAGAACAACCAATATATAGCTAGTTAGCTTACTTGATGGAGGCAAGCCATAACTGCAACAACTCTTCCAGGTTTTCCCTCCTCACGAGGAGTTGAAAACGTTAGGCAATTGAGAGAAAAAGGAGCATATATAACTAGCGTAGAACAGGCGGACTTACCCTGAGAAATTGGAGGAGGAATCGAAGGAGTTCGTCACCACAATTATGCCAGGCTCGTGGAGAAATTGAACTCGAAACTGGAGAAACATTACCAGGAACAACGTAACCAACAACCAACTGCAAGAATCATGGAAAGCACAGACATCAAACGTAGAGAAAGACGCACAAAGACATACCAAATTGATTACCAAACACACATACAACAGTCGACACTCCAGAAGGAGACAACGAAGGAATCGAACCTTACCAGGTTTTCATAACCTTGCCGGATGAACGGAAAATACTTCTAGGTCGAGTCCCGAACTAGGAAAACGGGACCATAAGCAAAACCCACATTGAAGTCGCGAAGACCGTCGAGAGCACACAGCTCGGAGAACCAGGAAAACAAGACCACAAACAAAAAAGGAAACCACATTGGAGCCGCGAAGACCGCCAAGAGCACACAGCTCAGAGAACCAGGTGGACAAACCATAAAACAAAACCCACATTGAAGCTGCGAGAGACCGCCGAGAGCACACAGCACAAGGAACCGGGAGAATAACGAATGAACAGAATGAACGCGAGGTGGTGAAACCCTATACCAAGGCAGGCTCGTGGAATCCCAAGGAGGGACAGTTGTCCAACAAACAGAGACCATCATACTAATCACCATGCCCCTCATTTAATTCAACGCGGTTAATCAAATTGCATTTATAAAAAAAATCTTTGTTAAAAATTATAACTTTCTTGTACACCCATCAAGTGGAATACGCTGATGGCAGGATCACGTGGGCTGGCCCCATCAGAAGCTGACTAGAAACAAAATTTCTTTGTCATCTTCCTTCTTTGCTAGCCTTCTTTCTCTTCTCCTTCGCTTGGATGAGTGAGTGATAATTGTCTCTCAAGGAGTTAAAGTATGCTCCTTTATATAGCTTCTCAAGGTGGATGTTTCTCATCAAAATAGGTCGACTTTCGAGCTACTAGACCGACTTGGCCTTGAAGGGTATTTTGACACTTTTATAACAAAAATAATTTTATTTACAAATTACAATGTGCCCGAATGGGTCTTCAACATATGCCAATGACTTTTTGACCTCTTGGCCTAGGAAAAACCCTAGAAGCACTCAATGGATGCTTGACCTATAAAATAAAATACCTTGAGCATGAAAACCATGCTCCAAAAAGAAAAATAATAAATTTTCTTTTATTTTACAATATACAAGAATCAAAAGTACATTTCATATTTATGAAGACCGAACCTAGTTACACATTTTTCAACACTAAAATGAGCCATGAAACATGTTTTATTCTCTTTATTTCCTAATTAATGCCAAATGTTTTTACTAATCAAATCAGTTTGAAAAAAAAAACAAGGGTAAGGAGAAAACAAAGAACATTTAGTAGACTTGGAAAGTTTCCTTCATATGATTATGGATAAAGTGTGAATTCAATCAATAAAGATGAAGAAATCGTTCATTGATTCTATAGTTAAAATAAAGCATTAAAAAGCATCTAACCAATCAAACCATAGTTTTGAAATAGTATCTTAAATTGTTACAAAACATTAAATGTGCAACTTGCAACAATCTAAGGAATTGAAAATTTTCAAGTACTAAGTAGAGTTTGAGAATGTTTGTGTATACCATGATAGGAGTATCCTTCTTTAAATCCATTTTCTCAAGGACTTAACGCCCAATTTTCATCCAATAAACTTCACTTGTTTCTTCCCCATCATTTTTGTTGTTGACTTCATTCCTTTGTTTATTGGAAATCAAATTGCAACCCACCCATACATAGACTTCATTTGCATATTTTGGATCTTCATGTCCTTGGCTAGGTACTAGAAGAAGTAAAATTGTAATATAATCAAGATAATTTGTATCAAACATGTCCATGTTTTCTAACTTGGGCCAATCATAAAACATTGGTGGTGTCCATTTATAACTACTCTTCTACTCTGGATTAATAGGGAAAGGTGACTTGTTCTCTTCTATACAAGCATCAATCATTACTTCACTAGGACTAATTGAATTTCCTTCCCAGGAAATATCTATATTTAGGCTAAATGTTGGGAACCTTGAATTATCGAAGTCTAAAATATGATCTTACAATATAAGTACTTTAGTTAATATTCAAGATTCGGATTTATCCATTGATAGTATTTTACTGTGTGCTAGAAAAGACGGTATATCATTTTATCTCAAGAATTATACAAAAAAAGAAAGAAAATAACACTTTATAGGGGTCATAAAATTTTCCAAAACATGGGGAATTTATCCTAGCCTATGATTATTGAATGTGTCAGGGCCCTGAATTGATGCACTAGGCATAGCCAAAATGAAAATAAGAGAATGTACTATAGTAGTCATATATAATTTGGGTAAACATGGCCATTTGAGTCCAAAAAAAATCTCCACTGCAGAATATGGCCATGGATAGTCTTCTCATTAGTAATTGAGTCAATGTTTACTAGAATTTCAAATCAAGAGCACAAAACATTCTCTCTCTCTCTCTCTCTCTCTCTCTTAATGTATTGTGCAATGGAACAAGTGACAAATATTGTTAAATTCTTATACCAATATTCATTTGTGCATTTTCTGAGTGCACGTCAAATTTGTAGTACAGAAAAGAACACTGAAAGATGGGAATTTGAATGTAAGCAGGATGGTGAGAGTAATCATTCATATTCTTTTAGCACACAAAACAACCCTTTGACTTACAAAATATCATGTAAGACCCCCTCCGAGGTCTACCCAAACTAACCATGCCAATCGGGGTAAACATGAGAAGAGAGGCTACTATGATCATATTCAACCTCCTATGTCACCTTAAGGAAGTGGAATCGATGGAACATCACTGACAGTCATCCAACATCATCAGCAGACCCCTCAAGAGACAAGTCAGCCACTCAGACAGCCTTTCCCTGGGTCCCACTACTATTCTACAACTCTTAGGCCTCATTCACTCTCATGTTATGGGCAAGGGAGCGACCAACAACCTAAAGTCACTCACACAGGCCTACCTGCCAGCGACTGTGGTCCAAAATTTCCAGTTATGTGCCAGCGACTCCAAGAATTGATCCACTCTTCTAGTCTAGAATCCTAGCCTTTACCCAGAGCTTGTTGTAACTTTCAGAAATCATTAAAAATATGCAACCATGCTGATCAATCAAAAATCACCCTCAGGGCTAGGCCTGAGCATCCTCAACTGGGACTAACATTCTATTAAACAATTGGCATCAATGCAACCTACAAGTCTAAGATATAGGACAGAGCATAGATGGCTAAAACAACTTATGAAACATAACCATAAGGATAACCTCCTTCTCCATTGAAATAATACATCATCAATTAGGTCTTGTATCCATCCATTTAACAATTACAAGTAAATATATGAAATAACCATGACATAAACCAATCACAGAACCATGCTTATAACCAGCATCAAACCATGTAAATATCAGAGATATGACATCCATTAAATCCACATATAGATCAGTACAAAAGTAAGAGAACTTAGCTTTTATTAATCATAGGAAAATCCAACCATGTTTGGGACTTCTGCTTACCACTCAACCATAGACATGGTTGAACCAAATCTCTCTTTCAGCTAGTCAAACACATGCCATATTCCAAGCATGAATGTGGGATCTCATAGAACAACTAATCTGAGAACATCCAAGAGAATCCAAAGGTTAAACCACCTCCACCCTCATCAAATTGTGATCACAACAAGACCAATGCTCTGATCACAATCGAACAAAACTTAGGATGCCATCCCAAATCCATCACTATCCTTGAGGAATTTTTTGTCTTCTTATCCCTCAAGCTTTACCACAATCTAAACCGGATCACTAGGCCCTAAACCGAGACCAGTCTCTCAGGATTTACCGCAATCCAAACCTGGATCACAAGGCCCTAAATTGAGACTTCTCCCTCAAGCTTTACCGTGTATCCCGCTAAAACCAGTCAAGGGATTCCTAGGCCTTTGGTAATGGAACTTGAGACCACCTCTGCCCCGGATTTTGAAATCCATCCAGCAAACCAAAGCTCAAAAACTGAAATAAACATCCCAACACCATGATATCTAGAAAGAGGCTAGACTAGGTTGAAATCCACTGTCATAACCTGACAAAACCATGCCACTGACAACAAGAGAACCATACATCAACATTCAAAGCCATGCATGTCCAAACCAGTTAGGAAATCACACATGCAAAAGGTTACCTGCAAGTATTCCTGTTGAAGTTGCTTGATACTGCTTTCATTTCCTTGATCCTTTCTTGCCTTTCCTTTCCTTTCCTTTCTTTTCCTTTCCTCTGCTCCAAACTAGAGTGCTCCAAGAAAACTCTAAGTGACCAAGAGAGTGAGAGAGAGAGAATAATAAGAGAGCTCCAAACTTGAACTAACAAAAAGTTGAACTGACTAAGAGCCTACCAACTGATCTGTGGAAGCCTTTTTATTAATGAGGCCTCCATTTTCTTCATTTTCCATTATTTTCCTTCAATTTCCTCCTCTAATGCAACCTGTAACCTTTTACCTTCCTTTTCTCCTAATTTCCTTTAGTTTCATAAATAAATGTGCCAAAATGTGTTTTTTCCTTTTAATGCCTTTGCCTTAGCCTTTGCCAATTTCCTTAGCCAAAAACACAAATCTAGTGATGCCCACTAGGATATATTTTCCTAATATTAAGCTTGGAATACATGTCCCTTACTCGTGATCTTATTTTGCCTTTATCTACTTTTGTTACACAAAATTTTCACAAGGGCTATTACAGAACCCGCCCCCTTGGGGAACACCATCCTCGGTGTTAAACCACACCAAGACCTCAACAAAACTGCAGAAAAACAAACATACTGCCCATGGAGCTTTATAACTTAGCTCGTTGCAGTATTTATAATGAAGGACCTGCTCAAAAGAAAAACATCATGACAACCTGAAAATATAACAACCATACCTCTTACTGGAGCTTTATAACACAACTCATTACAATATTTACAATAACCACATATACACATATGCACATTTTCTAAACCAGGAAATAAAGGGATACGTTGCCTGTATCAATCAACAAGGGAATCTAGAGGCTCACACCTCCACCCTCAAAGTAATATGAGGATTCACCTCCTTCCCACGAAGTCCAGAATCAACTATCACAGTTAAAGTTGCATCCAATGTCCAACGCTACAATCTTGCTCCATTTGTCCTCTTAGTGAACAGTTATTGACTCATTTTTCTAGGGTGCACTCCCAATGTGCATCAGATTCCATCTGGAAATGCTAATGACCAAAATCAATATATCTGCAACCTTCCCTTCTCTGCTACATAGTCCCTCAGGAAATCTAGTCACCCCCTTCGGTACAGTCACTCACCTTCCAAGTTCCCTGCAATCCCCTATCCTAGGCGATCCATCCCTTGGTAAGGATTCCTCGTGAAAGATGAAAACCGAAGGCATGTACTTGCCTCAAAACTATCATACCAGTCATAACATGCTCATGTAAATCAATGGAAACCATTTGGTACTAGTGTCCCACAATGGCGCTGCTCCTGAAGTGTTTTACCAACATAATATTACATCTTCCAATTTATTTTGTTGTTGTTGCTAATTCTTGTAGTTGATTTCAACCACCCAATCAGGCATGTTCATGCATTGCTATTCCAAGCACATAATTTCCATTACATTTAAAATAAATTGAAATAAGTTCAAATTATACCTCATTGTTAGCCCGTCAACAAGGTGCACTTGCAATACCGCTCACTTCTTGTCACAACAAGTCAAACTAGCATCTTGGACGAATCATCATGTATAAACATATCACATCAGGTTAGCTT
>APFE031661066.1:1781-13161 GCA_000404065.3 Pinus taeda
CATCTTCTGGGGTCTTGATTAGTGTCCTCTCTCTAATAGTTCCTACTTCCACTTGGAGAATGATGATCTCTTACTCATGCTTGATCGAAAACAGAGAGGCAAGTGTCAGAGGGGAAGCTTTTGGAAGATTCCATGATCTTCCACCTCGCATTTTGTCCCTGCCATTTGTCCATTCCCGAACATCGCACCCTGCAGAGGAGCCATTCAGTATGCATCACACCTTGTACACTAGGAAGGTTATATGCATTGCACCCTCTACACTGGGTTTTCAGTATGGTCCAGTTTTGACCATTTATGAGCAGTTTTTAGTGGAGAACTTCTGGGAGATGATGTAATTAGTTGACCTTGTTCCTTTACGAAGTGAAGCAACACTTTTAGGGACTTAGGAGCCCTCAGTTTATGGACATTTATGATTGGGGTTGAAGTGCCCAAAAATGTCTATAACAAGACCCTGAAGTAGATGTTTTGTATCTTTTGTAGATCAGTAGGCCACTATGAAAAAAAATTCTAAAGTTATGACTTAATGATGGAGGGCACTATTGATAGTTATAGAATTCAAACCAGAGGACACGTGCATGAAGATCAAGGCCATCACGTTGGTTGAGGAGGATTTCAAGGACGGGGATGAGCGTAAGGAGGAGGAGTTGGTCTAAGACTTGGCCAGATTATATGTTATAATTGTGGACAGGAAAGACACTTCACAAGAGACTATCAAAACCCAATGACAACTTGAAATTATTGTAAGTCTTTTGATCATGTCATAGAATAATGTCACGTCCTTATTTCAAAGATGCAGGAGAAAAGAAACTAGTATCCTGCAAAAAATGTCCAAATGGTGAATGGTGAGCCAAGAGAAGATTAAACACTCATCGACATTGTAACAAGAAGCGGAACTGCGATTGGGAATGATAAGGTCGATGGGAAAAAGGAATCTAAAGCTACATGGATAAGGAAGACTATTGAAAAGGCTCTTGTATTTGATATCTTGAAGGAAAACCAAGCATTCATGGAGGCAAGGTGACACTTTATGGATGATGGGGCCTTGACCTCTACCACGCAGCCAACCCAGAAGGATAATCATGAAATAATATTGGTTGCAACACAGGAGGTGGATTTGAATGTCTTGAAGTCTTTTCTACAAACTTGCATGAAGTTCTTAAGGAATCAGAAGTTTGTGGAGGGATTACAGGAGCTAATAGACTCATGTACTTCTAAGGGGGTACCACAGAGTGAGAAGCACGTAGTGAATAATATGCATAGATATAAGAAGAGAACAGGAAAAGAAACGAGGCTTACATCGCATATTGGAGAGTATGACATGGATCAGGTTACCTTAGATTTGGGATTTGATGTCAATGTCTTTCCAAGACAGACTTGGGAATCGATGGGTAAGCCGAAGTTGCAATGGTCTACTATTCAGCTGAAGACGGAAAACCAATAGAAAATCTTAACCCTAGGAAGGTTGTCTAATGTCATAGCGGACATCGATGGAGTGCACACTACCACTGACTTCGAAGTCATAGAGATAGTAGATGATAGTAATCCTTACCCGACGTTGCTTGGATTGGATTGGGCATTTGCTAACATGGCTATAATTAATCTAAAGAAAAGGCAAATGATATTCAAAAGCAATAATATTAGGGTTATTGTTCCATTGGATCCATCAGAAGGGGTGAGGTATACAAAGCCTGTCAAAGAGGAATATAGCGTGGATGACGTTGATAATACCTATCAGATCACAACGAAGGAAGAATAATGGATCAATCCTACTACATACGGAAAGCTAACTTGGGAGCAAGCTAGTTCTTGTACCTCGGATTCAAAAGAGGAATTGGAGAACTCGCAAGAATAGATTGCATGAAGTGTCTATAACGCGATGTGCAAGGATCACTAAAGTAGTGCGATGCATGACAGCTAAGGTATGTGACTTACATTTATATGATGGGTTGGGTGATGTGAATACTTTCCTTAGAGACTATGAAAGACGGTTACCAGAACATCAGAGACTATTAGCTCTGGATCAAGTGTTGAGGGCTACCTTGCTAGATGGTGGGTTACGCATAAGAAGAATATAGGAGATTGGTAGAAATGTAGGAGGTTGATGTGGGTAATATTTGGACAAGTAGAAATAGATCTCACAGACAAGTATGATGGCTAGAATGATCCTAGAGACCACATACAACTTTGTATGGAAGCTTGGCAAGAAATTTCGTGAGAATAATGGGTGCATGGTTTCATCCATACCCTGGAAACGATCCCTTGGAACTAGTATTTGGAAACTAAACTTTGACATGGAACTGTTAGTTGGATGGAGATGGTGGATGGATTTGTGATGACATTCTGATTTGAATATGATTGTCCACATATAGATGCAGTGCTCAATATAATTAAGAAAAATATTTTTGAAAACAAAGTTTCAATTATCTCGCAACTTGATTGGGCTGCACAGATCAGGAATGTGATAGAATGCTATAATATCACTACAGAAGAAGATGAAGATCCTCGCAACATTGATACCAAAGAATCAGAGGGACATCACGAAGTAAATGGACCTGAGATAGATATGCTTGATGTAATGAAACCATTGAAGATGAGGAAGGTGAATATAGGGTCAGAAGCTTAACCAAAGTATGCAACCATAGGAGATTACTGGGATGAAGACATTGTCAGCAAGATAACAGATTTGTTGCTTGAATATTAGGAGTTGTTTCCCACTAAATTTTCAAACATGAAAGGCATCATAGGGGATTCGGGATTTACGAGGATTCCTCTAAAGCCTGATGTGAATCCTGTTAAGAAGAGGCCTTATAGAATGATACCAAACTATAAGGAAAAGGTAAAAGAATAATTGGAGAAGATGTTAGCAGCATGGATAGTTGAACCTGTAGAAGAGTCTGAACAGGTAAGTCCCATGGTAGTTCAGGAGAAGAAGGTGAAAGGGGAAATTAGAATTTGCATGGAATTGAGGAAGTTGAATGATGCATGCCTACATGACCCTTTCCCTACACCATTTACAGACGAAGTGTTGCATAATGTAGGAGGACAAGAGGCTTACTCTTTTACAGATGGATTCTCAGGGTATCATCATATTAGAATTGCACCAGAAGACAAACATAAGACCACGTTTTCCATGGAATGGGGCTCCTATCAGCATATAGTGATGCCTTTTGGGTTGAAGAATGTGCCTGCTATTTTTTCTAGAGTTGTAATTGCAACTTTCAAGGAGTACATACACAAATTTTTGGTAGTTTACTTCGACGATTTAACAGTATTTGGGCTACTGAAGAAGCATGTGGCAAGCTTAGGATTGATGCTAGATACATGTAGGCAGCATCAGATATCATTAAACCTGAAGAAGTGCATATTTTGTGCACCATTTGGAATATCATTGGGACATGTGGTTTGTAAACAAGGATTGATGGTGGATCGAATGAAGATCGCAATCATTGTGAATCTTCTAACACCAAAAATAGTAAGACAACTACATACTATGCTAGGACACATTGGTCACTATAGAAATTTTATTAAAGGGTATGTGTAGATAACTACACCGATGGAGAAGTTGTTGAAGAAGGATGTGACCTTCTAGTGGGATGAAGAATGCCAGAAGAGCTTGGACATGCTGAAAGAAAAGATGATAACTGCATCAATTCTAGTTTTCCTGGACTCAAAGAAAGAGTTTCTAGTCCATATTAATGCATATTGCATAGCTTTGGGAGTATTACTAGCGCAGCCAGGAGCAGGGGATATTGATCATCACGTAGAATTTTCAATTAGGAATTTCTCTAAGCCAGAAATTAATTATAGCATGACAGAAAGGAAAGGGTTAGCCATGGTGTATGCACTGCAGAAGTTCAAACATTATTTGTTGGGATCACATTTTAAGATGTTCACGGATCATTCCACACTAAATTACTTGGTGAATAAGCTTGTTTTTGGAGGGAATATTTGTCGATGGTTATTATTATTCCAAGAATATGACTTTGAATTTATAGTGAATACAGGAAGATTGAATGTTGGACCTGATCACTTATCCAGAATAGAGATAGGAGAAGAACCTACGAATAGTGAATATAATTTTCTCGATGGATAGTTGTGCATAATTAAAGTCACAGATGATCACTTCGCGAACATTATTCAATTTTTTTCCACAGGAATGCCACCCGTGGAGTACACTACAAAGAAAAAGAAGGAATTGGTGGTTCAAGCAACTGATTTTTCGCTGACTACGAGACACTTGTATAAAATGGGGCTAGATGAAGTACTGCACAGATACGTCCCTGAACATGAAAGACAGAAAATTCTGGCGGGAGCACATGGGGGAGTCTCAGGTGGGAATTATGCAAGAAAATCCACTGCAAAGAATATTTTGAGAGTTGAGTTATGGTGGCCTACAGTGCATAAGGAAGCAAAAGAATTTTGTCAAGCATGTGGTGTATGTCAAAGGAGAGGAAAGCCATCCAGAATAGATGAAATGCCACTAGTACCACAGGTGAATTTGCAAGTTTTTGATAAATGGGCAATTGACTTTGTTGGACCTATCAATCTACTGGGGAAAAGGACTAGTGCAAGATATATCATCACCATGATTGATTATTTGATAAGGTGGGCCGAGGCAAAACCAGTAAAGGATTGCAATCCAGAAACCATTGTGAAGTTCATTTTCGAGTATATATTGTCCAAATTTGGTTGTCCAAAGATCTTGATGAGCGACTAGGGGACACATTTTTTTAATAAGAGGATTGAAGAGCTAACTGAGGAATTTCAATTTTACCATTAGAAGATCACTCCCTATCATCCTCAGGAAAATGGGATAGTGGAAGCTTTCAATAAGATTATGGAGAATGCATTGACCAAGGTGTGCAATGTAAACAAAGATGAGTGGGACTTGAGGATTCCAACGGTATTGTGGGCATAAAGAATGACATGCAAAAAATTGACTGGCTAGACACCTTTCAGATTGGTATATGGATAAGAAGCAGTTATGCCTATGGAATACATTGTGTTGAGTCCGATAATTGCAGTTGTCATAGATATGGCAGACCCCGACATGATGAACGAAAGAATGTCACAGATACTAGCTTTAGAAGAAGACAAATTCATAGCAAGATTCCATTAGCAGGTGCAAAAAGCAAGGGAGAATACCTAGCATGACAGGCACATCAAAAAGAAGATAATTTGCGAAGGGGATCTTATATTATTATATAACAGTAAGTTTTTCAAGTTCCTAGGAAAATTCAAAACACATTAGTTGGGGCCATACATCGTCAAGAACATTTCAGATGATGGTTTTGTTCATCTCGCGAAGTTGAATGGTCAGATGATTCCAGGATGAGTGAATGGTAGTAGACTAAAGATATATAGGGACGAATATGTCCCTGGAGCTTCGCACTGAAAAATGAAGGAGAGGAAATCTTAGTGACACCTACAATTAAAAGTGGGCAAGGGACTCTAAACTACTCTGTAGGAAGGGGCTTCACCAAATCAAGATTGTTGTGTGACACTCTGAAGTGTGACGAAGTCCAAAGAAGCTGCGACAAAGGAGAGGTGACTGTGCCAAAGAGGATTAGTGACGAAGTTAGCTGGAAATATGACCGTTGGAAGGAAAAAGTGCATCGCTAAAAGGAAATTATTGTTGAAAGGTGTGGAAGAAAAGAATTTATGAAGCACAGCTGGCTGTATGTAGCCCATACTTGCATTAAATGAGCCAAATCTAAGCCAATCATGAGGTTGGGAATTCAAAATTGTTATAAAAACCGCATCCCGTGCCACATTTTACACTTTGCTGCCTAGAGAGATCAGAAATTGTGCCTAAGTGAAGAAGAGCTATTGTATGTTGGAGAGGAGCTGGGAAGAATTAGTGAGGATATTTACAAAGAAAGGGCTAGTTGGTATCATGGAATCACAAGAAGGAAATATCGCAGGAGAAAATTGACCCATGTCCCCAACGCGCTTAAGGTTGCCAAGAAACGTGTCGGTACATCTGCAAACACAACCAAAAGTGCAGGCATAGCCACAATCGCAGCTGCAGAACATGAAGGAGAAGAGACCAGCTAATGTCTCTACAGTAGAATTAAGAACATCACCGTTGAAGAAGACGCAGAAGGAAGTGTGCGTGGAAAACACAAAGGAGAAGGGAAAAAATCCTATGCAGAAAGGGAAGAGACCAATGCAGTAGGAGGGACCTTAGCAGGTCCACAACAGTGAGGAAGAAGCTGAGTTCTAGCAAAAGGAGATAGAGGATGTGGATATTTCCTCTGTTCTCCCAGCATACGTGCCACTGAGAAAGTCAGGTGCAAAGCCGACTAGGGAGCCAAAGGAAGGAAAATTTGCTACTTACATGCCACTATTGCTAGAGGAGGTGCCTTTTGAAGGAGAAGTGTTGGGGAAGATCCCCCAACTAAAAACGGAAGACTGGGATTTCAATGATAAAATCAAATACCAACAGTTTGAGCCCAGTAGGTACTTGACGAAAGTTTACTACCCAGATAGCAAAGTTACAAAATTGGAACCACAAGAATGGTTTGCGAGAGTGCAAAGGGAAGGGCTTTTAAACATGATGAATGTGCCACATTTCAGTTGAAGCCATTCAGTACAATTTGTGTGTAGTAGCTCCTCGCACTGGTGCATGATGATTTCATTTCGTTAGGGATGAGGATCTCGATTGATGAGATGCTCATCAGAAAAATAACAGCACCGCCATATCAAGGAAAGGACCTTGTAGATGAATTCGTGGATAAAAACAAAGACAAGGAGATGGCTTAGATGATGAAAGAAAAGTTAAGGTTAGTAAATAGATCCCATGGATATGAGATAAACTCTATCAAGGATCAAGGTGTGTGCTTTGCCACACATATTTAATTAGGGAAGATCATGAGGAAGTGCAGGGCCAATGAGGTGCTACAACAGTAGTGTCATTGGAAGAGCAGTGCAGCACAAGGATCCAGTTCAACTAGGCTTCTTATCTATGTAAGGATTTTTTGATGGATTTCAAATAAGCACAAGAAGAAGGAAATACCTTCCACTATTCTTGGTTGCTAATTCTTATTGCATTTATTGCATGGAAGGAGCAAGAAGATTCTCAATTTCCGACTGTTGAGGTGGATGTATGTGAAGCAACAAGGTATGCTTCAGCATGGTTTACGAAGGATCTGATGTGTGCAGAAGAGAACAAGATGTTCTTTACATTAATGGTGATGGATCTGCATATGGTGGTGAACCAGTATCCCAGACTATCACAAAGCTTGTATAAGCAGTATCGTCACATCGCGGATTTCAAGGCAGAATTTCACAGGGTGTTTGTGAAAGCAAGGAACATTCCAACAGAGACATGGCATCCATTGCCATACCTGGTAACATAAGATGATCTCCTCGTGGTAGTCCAGGATTGGACGAAGGAATGGATGACTCTACCTAATGGAACAGTTGGACCAATTGGGAGAGAGAAGGGTACTTCACAGGGTGCAGGTATGAGTAGGAAGGATTTTGATGAAGAGACAGAAGAAACATGGCAAGGACAGGAATTGGAAGAACACCTCAATGATGCAGAGGTCTCAGAAGATTCTCGCTTGGTGGTGAAAATGTGGCTAAGAAAGAAGTAGAATGCGGATAAGAGTAAGGGAGTAGTGTCTCTTGTCCTCACTGATGGGGACATCAATGAGATAGCAAAAAATATCTAAGAGACCAACATGGAAACCTAGGACAAGATTGATGATCGCTACAAGATGATCTTGGCTGAGGTACAATAAGGCATCCCAGATTTGAAGCTGTTACCACAAGAGGTGAGGCAAACAGAGTAGGTAACCCTACCATTGCAGCTATAACAAACACTAGAAATAACCTACGGAGCTAGGATGTTGCACATGCCACATGGGGCATTATAATTGAAGAAGCAGCAGATAGAGAGAAAGCCAAAGCATGGCACAATGTCCAGATGAATTTCATTGCACTACCCCTCCAGATGTTGCATGAATTTCACCAAGGCATCACCGCAGACTTGCAGGAATGAGAGTAGCATATGTCGATGTTAAAATAAAAGGTGGAGTCGGAGAAAGCAACAATGCATAAGGAATTGAAGAAATTGGCCAAGGATATGCAGGAAGTGAGACGAGAATGGGAATAGCTGGAGAAGTCCATTGCTAAGACTTGCAGCACAATTCCGAACATGCAGGTCTACGAGGATGAAGCTCCTACAGAAAAGGTCATGAATCTCGCCCTCGCAATCAAAGACTCAAAACATTCTATAGCTAAGTTGAAATTCAACTACGAAGTGAAGGTATCAGAGTTGCAAATAAGGTTGCAGCCAATTACACCACCAGAGGTTCGGGAGCATACACAAAGGGACCTTAGCACAACATTGAAAGGTATATATGATATGGTGGCAGATTGTGGAAAATTGCTCAATGATACAATGTAGATTTGTACCTCACTGCAAGAGGATCAAAATGTTCTGAAGATTGAGGAGGAGCTACAAGCCAAATAGAAGTGGCATGATGAGATCCTGGCAGCTATCAAGACTTTACCAGTCTTGTAGAGGCTTACCAACATTTCCAAAGGAAAGAACCTCTAGATGAAAATAGATGATATTCGAAGGAAAGAACAGATCTTGCAGGAGAGGACTCGGCCATGGCAAGAGGAAGCCCTGGGACTTTCCCAGGAAGTGGACGAAAGGTTGAAGGAATTGAAGAGAAGGGAAGCAGAGTTACTACAGAACATTGTTGGCCCTACTATAGATGCTTTGTTGAAGGAAGCATGCTAGGAAGAAAAATTGATGAGAGAAACACTCCAGCATTACAACAAAGTATATGACAGAATCGCAGCAAGTATAAAGGGTGTCAAAGCTGAGTGACTTGGGATGAGTCATGGGTGAGTGTTGGGAGCCTGTTAGGCATGGCCCAACTTGGACCAAGTTTTTAGTAAAAGACCTGTTACACTGAAATTTGTCACCATGACTATCTGCAGTTAATATGGCTCCATCAATAGTCATATTATCCTCCTTGTCAAGCCTCATACCTCTGCTCTTCATGTCAAACTTCAAAAAGAGAGAAAGTCACTTAAAAACATGTTTATCTCTGGGTACGCAGGTTCTCTCTACCTTGCCTGCGTGTACGCATCCCAAACACAGTGTGCCTGCGTACTTGTACGCTCTGTAAGCCAAAGGTGGGTGCGTACCCCTGTAAAGGTCAAAAGGCGCGAGTTTCATCTTTAAAAAGTTACTTGTGGTCACTTCTAGAGCCTTCTAGAAGAGTGTTTGACGTGTATTGAGAGCCTCCAGATGGTTCATGCATCCCTATGATAGAGGAACTTATCCCATCAAGAGAGGAGCTACCCCATCCAAAAGAGGGAGTAACCCATTGATGTTGGAACTGAATAACTTCCTCTAGAGTACTATAAATACAGGCATTGGGCCAGAGGAGGGGAGGTTGAAAGCTGAACATTCCAAAGGGTAGATGCTGCTGGAATTAGGACTTCCATTGTAAACTTGTGAGGAGAGATTACCATCCTTTCTTGTTCCCATATTGGAAGTGGGTGAGCTTGTCAAAGTAGAGGAAATCTCTTGCTGGACCCTGGGAGGAGCTTGCACAACACCAAGGCTCAGGTTGTAATGGTTCCTTTTTTGTTTTCTTAATACAAATAAGTCCATTCTTCTCAATGATTTGTTGTTAATGAATTATTTCATGTACTCCTTGGTCTATGTGATGAATATGCTTTGTTTTATGAAATATTCATGTGTTATGTAATCGTTTGCTTTGTTAGTGTATGCAGGTCTTAAAGTGAAGGAGGAGCTCATCTGGATCAGCAAGGCTGGACTGCTACAACAAGCGTTGGACCTAAGGTAAGATCGGAAAACACTTGGTTTTCTCATAGAATAATGTATGTTTAGAGAAGGATTGCTCTTGTTTGGTTTGTTTGTCACTAGAGAGTCTTAGACTCCTAGGGAGGTTAGGTTTGTCCGCAAAAATAACTCTTTCCGCATGACAAATTGGCGACTCCACTGGGAATCCATTGATGTGATTGATTTTTCCTTTGAGCATTACTTTGATCTGAAAAGAGTCTTGTTTCTTTTGTTTTTTGGTTGCTTGACTGTGTTTTTGTGTGGCTTAGCTTAGAGTCGAGTTAGAACTTAGGTTTTCTTTATTTTAAAGTAGTACGCACCCTCTGCGTTAGACACAGTGCGTACTTGTATGCACTGTATCTGTGTACATAGAGCGTGCACGAACCTGGTTAAATAGGCTGCCTGCGTACCCTGTTAAAATTGAGAAAATTTCCTTTTTCATCCCCTTTTCCCTTTTGAATTTTGTTTTTCTTAGTCTTTACTGCCCAGATCCACTGGTTGACTGTCAAAAATCTTCACCTACACTTGTTCCATTAGTGTCGAAAGTTTTAGTGAAATTCCTTGAGATTTTAGCCTTTGAGTTTTGATTTTTATATTGGTCCTGTAGTGACTTTGGGTTTAGAAGTTGCAAAGCCTTAGATATCTCTGGTTTTGTCAATCTTCTTAGGAGTCAGACCAGTCGCGAAGTCTACCCTCGTGAGCGACCTAACTTTGTGTTGTCTCTTTGCAAAATTTCAATATAGCTTGTTCATTCAAAGTTGTGAATTTCATTTTCAAAAAGAACAAAAAGAGATTGAGCTTTTGTTTTGATTAGTTTGTGATTCTTCATAAACTAATCCTTGGATTAATCATTGCTAAGTAAAATATCCCGGAATCATCCTAGTAAGCTTTTGCTTCTTAGATTAACTTGTTAGTGAAAGATTAGGTAAATTTCCTTTGATTTGCTTTTGAGTGATTTTTTGTAGATTTTCATAGATCTTGAAATTGCTTTGATTAGATTAGTTTTACATGCTTTTATTAAATAGGAAGATATCAACGATCTCCTTTGCAAAGTTTTCTTTAGAGTAGCATTTGACGTTTTTGAAAGAGAAAGGAATTTTTTCGTAAAGTAAAGAGTGGTCATGATTTGTGCATTTTGAAAGATAAAGAGAATTGTTTCTTTGATTGTCTTTTGAGAAAGTTGTTTTTATTGAAAAGATTGCATTCTCTCAACTCTCTTGATTAGAACATTCATTGAAAAAAGAAAATTATCAAATCATCTTAGGTGCATCTTTTTAGAGAATTGGAGTCGAGTCTATACACCATCAAGTTTCATCTCCATCACCTTTGTCTTAAAGAACAGCCATTAAAATCAACGCTTAAAGTAAAATTAACTTAGAAATTTTATTTTTCTAGGGCTCTGAAGCACCAATATAGATCAGGCTAGTGTCTTGGAGTAGGTGAGTAATTAACTCTCCAAGACTATAAAACCAAACAAGTAGCTTATCTTGTTATAGAATAAATCCAGCTGTTGCATTTATACTCTGGGAAAGCTCCTCTTAAAGG
>APFE031661068.1:0-33880 GCA_000404065.3 Pinus taeda
TGGCTTCCTTATCCCCTCCCTCGTCCTCCTTCCCGCCCCCCTCCCCTCCACTGCTCCCCCTCCCCTATATTCTCTACCCTATTTCGGCTCCTCCCTCCGCAAACCCTTCCCCCCAACCTTCCCTCCCGTAGACTCTCCCTCTATTTGTTGTGTTGCCTTCCCCTTGCATGGATCACCGCTATCCCACGCGCTCAAAAATTCGTGCACTTGGCATGGTTGCGATTGGTTTCGGGGCCATCCCCTTCCCACTTCTCCCTAAGTTTCCTCGCGGTCGACCATCCAAGCTCACCAAGGCTAAACATCGGGCCGGAGAAGAAGTTGTCTCAGGCAGACAGTCCTTAATCCCTTGGGGTCTTAGAGCAGAGGATACCCCATCCCCCCTCCCCCCATGAAAATCCTATCCTTTAACTGTAGGGGGTTGGCTAGCCCCGAGAAAAAACTAGCACTGAGACGATTATTATCTACTGAGCCTGTGGACATTATCTTCCTTCAAGAAACTCTTGGACCTGTAAGTTCCATATCATCCCTCCTGGAATCTTGGCTCTCGATCTGGTCCTTTCACTCCCTTGATGCAACGAGCAGATCAGAGGGGGATATATTTAGGTGTTTGCACCCGATCTATTCAGTTGTTAAATGTCTAGAGAGGGGTTGGTTACCTGGGTGTAGACATCTACTCATCGACCCTGGAGACCAGTCTCAGGCTCTTCAACATTTACGGGCCTTGTCGTGGCTAGGAAGGGTTTTGGAGGAATCTGCTCACCTCCTCCACCCTACAAGGAGACAATATCATTCTTGGAGGGGATCTAAATTTCTCGTTGGGTTTCACAGAATCCTAGGGCCATAATGCACAAATGGACTCTCTGTCGGCATTTTTTGAGAACTTACTAGATTCCCATAATCTTATTGACATCCCTACTGCTAAGATCCAGCCCACGTGGAGGAATAACTAAACTGGAGAGGCCAGTTTGGCCAGAATACTGGACCGCTTTCTCATCCAAGAAGCTCTGGTCAACAGAGGTTACCACGTTAGATAGTGGGTAGGCTCCGAGGGGATCTCAGACCACAGGCCTATATATCTGGAAGTAAAAACTGCCCAACGCAAGCCAAAGGCTCCCTTTAAGTTCAACTCTTCATGGCTAAAGGATGACAGTTATTTGAAGGTAGTGAGTGACTATTGGAAGGCTCGCCCAGTGGGCTCGAAAGGCCTTATAGCTGAAGGTTTCGCGCAGAACATGAACGCCCTGAAGGAGCTCTCAAAAGATTGGGCCAGGAGGAAAAAAGAATAGGACGAGCACCAGCTCAATGCAACAGAAGAATAAATTTCCAAAATGGAGGAGGAACCAGAGGGGACATTAAGCTCCCAAGAATAAAAGGATAAGTTGGCCGCCCTACTCCAAAAAAGGGCACAAGTATTGAAAGACAAATAGGAGAGTTGGAGGCTTCCTAGTCGAGCAATATGGCTTAAAGCAGAAGATAAAAATACTAAGTTCTTCCAAGACATGCAAATGGGAGAAAGGCGATTAATACCATTTGGGAGCTCAAGAAAGAGGACGGTTCCCCTGTTAAAACCTTTCGGGGACTTGCATCCCTTGCAAAAGCTCACTTCCAAGGAATCTACAAGGAGCCCCCAACTGATAACCTAGCAGAGGTCATGCGTATTGTTCAAAATTTCCCCAGATTTGTGGATGAGGAAGCAGAACAGGATTTGACAAAGGAGGTGACTCTGGGGGAGGTGGAAGCAACCCTCAAATGGCTAAAAAAGGATAAGAGTCCTGGACCGGACGGATGGACAGTGGAGTTTTACTCAGCGTTCTTTGACATCCTAGGACCTAACCTCCTGAAATTGATTGAAGAGTGCAGAACGCGGGGTAGAATGTGGGAGAGCTTCAACTCTACATTCATAGCCCTTATCCCCAAATCTGATTACCCCTTGACCTTTGATGACTTCAGTGCCATCTCCTTGTGCAATTGCATATACAAGATCATAGCCAAAATTATTGCTAATCACCTCAAGCCCATTTTATATGCCCATATATCCCCGGAACAGTTTGCTTTCCTACAAAACTGACAAATCCATGAGGTAGTAGGCACTGTACAGGAACTACTCCGCTTAGTTCAGACCAAGAAGCTCAAAGGCATGATTCTTAAAATCGACCTGTCCAAAGCATTTGATAGGGTAAATTGGCTCTACCTTCATTTAATGTTAACTCATCTTGGTTTCCCCTATTCTTTCATCAAATGGATCCTATGGTGTATCACGAATGTATCCTTCAGTGTGCTCATTAACGGCTCAGCCTCCCCTTTTTTCCATGCAGAAAGAAGCCTGAGGCAGGGATGCCTAATCTCTCCTCTTCTATTTCTTCTTATGATGGAGGGTCTCAGCAGATCCATCGGAGAGGATTGCAGACAAGGGCGGATAAGGGGAATAAAAATTATTGATGACTGTACCCTCACTCATTTTCTTTTCGTGGTTGATGTCTTGATCATACTTAATGGAGGCATTGGGGACCCCACCTCTTTTCACCATTCCCTCAGCATCTTCCTCAAAGCCATGGGCATGGTTTTGAATGAGGCTAAGTCTACTATTACTTCTGTCGGTTGCTCCCCACATGAGGTCCAATATGCCCTTAGGAGATTTAACTTTACTGAAGTGCCTATTGAAGAAGGGTTGAGGTATCTTGGATATAGGCTAAAACCCCTTGGCTAAATCGTTAACTGGACGTGGCTCATAGCAAAAGTGGATAAATAGCTCAACATCTGGTACCACAAATATCTCTCTAGAGCAGGAAGGCTGGTCCTCATCAAGGCAGTTTTAGAAGCCACACCAGTTTACTGGATGACACTGGCATGGATCCCCAAAGGCATTCTGTCTTGCCTACAAAACATATGTTGTCGGTTTCTATGGAAAGGGAATCAGCTAGGGAGAATTTTTGCATGGACTAACTGGGAGTCACTGGCCCTTCCTAAGAGCTGGGGAGGTTGGGGTATAAAGAGGCTAGAAACTTTCTCAAAAGCCTTGGCTGCTAAGTTAGGGTGGCAACTGCTTAACAACAACAATCTCTGGACGAAGGTAGCACTATAAAAATACATTCATCCATCAAGCATGCAAGCATGGATCAGGCAAGACACCAGGATGAGTAACATCTCCATCATATGGAAGGCAGTCAACCACACTAAGGAGCTCATTCGAAGCGATCTAACATGGAGAATTAGAACAGGGGTGCATATACTAATAGGGGTGGACCCATGGGGGGGATGTGGTAACTCACATAGGCTCTCGGAGGGCCCAAGAGGTTATTTACAGCATAATGGCATACAGTACATCAATTAGATCGCAGACGAGGTACATACTACCATCTTCTACAAGCTTTGAAAACTGCCACAGACCTGAACATCCCCCGATGTTGGCAGTAGGAATGGCGCAATTATACAAATGCATTAATGGAGGCTCATATTAGAATAATTGAAGGCAAAGACAAACTCATTTGGGCTCATGCGCAACATGGCACCTACTCTCCCAAGATAGGTTATCAAGTGTTGATGGAGAGACTTAAGCCATAGGAACTGGAGCAGTGGTGGAAGCAATTGTGGAAGTTGAAGGCACCCCCTCAAACCAAACTGCTCATGTGGTCTATCCTCCATAACAAAGTCCTAACTAGGTCCAACTTGATGAAAATATCATTCTCAGGGCCATTCTGGTGCCATCTCTGTAAAAGCGCCAATGAGGATACCAACCATCTCTTTCTCGCTCATGTGCACAAGAACTATGGAATGGTTTCCTCTGTTCGATATCCTCCGCTAAGAAATGGCAAGGCTCTCACCTCATAGAAGCATGGAACAACTGGTGCTCCTCTACCTCTATCAGACAAAAGAACATCCCTCTCCTCATTAGCTAGGCCATATGGATCGCCAGGAACCATTCTATTTTCCAACAAAAACCCCCTCACTGGCCCTCTATCACTACTAGATTGCTTGCTGACTATAGCTCCATCCCTGGAGAGAAAGAACAACCGACCCATAGGAATATCACACCTGAAGTTATTAATATAGCTCACCCATGGGTTTATTTTGATGGATCAGCTCAAGAGGTTGGTTGTGGAGGGGGGGCTATACTTCATCTGTCTGAAGCACATGTCTTCAAAATACAAATGGTATTGGGAAGGGGTACAAACAACTTTGCAGAGCTCATAGCGGCCAAAAACCTCATATTATTTGCATTGTCTGAAAACTGCCATCATTTATAGCTATTCGGATACTCAAAAATCATATGCAACTGGATAAACAAAAAAGAACAATGCAATGCATACTCTCCAAATCATATTCTGGATGAAACTCTCAGACTCATATCATATTTTGATGTTTTCTCTTTCCGTCTCATTTACAGGGAACGCAACACAGCTGCTGACATCCTATCCAAGGAGGTTGCGCGCAGGGATGACACCACATGGTTGATCGTGGAGGAAAGAGATGGCAACACCTACCAATACTATCACAGGCCGTTTATAGAACCTGGCATATGACAATCTCCAATAGTTTTTTTGTTTTTTGCACTTTTGGATCTATAGCATTGATCATATGTAATTATTCACTATTTATTTACTTTATCTTACAGCACTGTATGGCTCTCTGCGTAGAGCTTCATATCATAGACTCTGTATTGAAGCCTCATACACGAGGTGGAACACAGTTTTTAAATGTTTTTGGGCGTCGATAGGCACATGCCTGAATACTGTATATGCTATGCATCTGCAAAATGCAGTTTCTTATCAATAAAGAAATTGCAACTTTTTCCACGGGAAAAAAATGTTTTTACTCCCTCAACCTCAAAAATACAGAACGAAAACACTTTAGATTTGAGAATGTTTCAACAAATAGAGTTGATCATAAATGGGACATGATATGACGACAGGATATACATGACATATTGATCAATGGTCAGATATTTACAAGTGGAATTCTCCCTAGTTGAGAGGGAGTGTTAAATTATGAAACTACGGTCAAATTCCACTTTGGGTAACTTATTTGATGGATATGATGATTACATTGAATTCCTCTTTTCAAGAGGACCAAAATCGACCTAAAGATCATCAACTTTGGATAAGGGAATGTGTACTTATGAAGAAAAGCACACATATGCACATTTGGGCAGGTCGGCCCTGATGGTAAATTGGTCACCCTTGGAAGCCTATAAATAAAAGTGACCTCAATATCATTTGTACATCACTAAGAATCTTCTTCTTCTCTTTTTATTTATTGGTTCGCACAGATCTGAGGTTGCGTCGACAAAATAAGTTCACAAAGGTCTGAAATTACTCGGTTTGAAGTTGGCATTTGTTTCTAGGGTTTTGGGCTACTGGTTTGTAGGCTCAAGGGAGCAACTGGAAGCCTTTAGTCACTCACAAAACTCCTCTTCCATGCAACCAGGAAGTTTGGTTGAGATTTGACCATTCACTGAGGTTGACGACAATTGACTACAAATAGGGAAAGTTGTCTCTGATATATTTTGAATCTAGAAACATATTTATGAATGTTAATGGGGTTTTTTGTTGGATGATATTGTATTGGGCTCATTGTACTCTCTGCTAAACATTTTATGACAATATAATAGAAGAATAACTTCAAAGGTTTTTCTTCGTAGTGGGGTTTTTCCTTGGTCTTTGACCAAACCTAGTGTCTCTTGTTGATTTGTTGATTGTCTCCTTTGTCATTGCATTTATTGTTCTATCTTCAATTACTGTTGATGATTGGAAAGACTCATTGTTATTGGAAATATTTTGAATTTAAGTACTCAATTGGGCTAAAGTAATTGATACAACATAGAACAAACTAAAAATTTAGCACTATTTACATTCAATAGTTACATTAGCTATATTGAAATTCTAGTGGAGCCATATCTTAGTTTCCCTATTGCTACAAGATTTTTGTTCTACATTATTACATTAAAAAAGTCCATATATTCTATAAAATTTCTCCAATTTTTTTTTGTACCTAAAATACATACTAAATTTATTTCTAATTTTCCCTAACGGGGTTGAGAATTGGGTCTGGGTTGTTCTCAACTACCACCTACTTGCCACGAGTTGCTTCAATTTCTCCTTCTGCTCCTGTGCACTCCCTTTCCTACAAAGACAAGCTTGGTTCCATAAATCCCTGCTTTTCCTCTTCGTCTAAAGTCTTGTCCACCTCCTACTTCCTCGACTTCAGCATCAAAATGTCTGATTCCATGCAAAGTAGACAACACTCCATACATGTGCTCATCACTTCCTTCTCTTTTTCTAGTAAGTCGAGCCTCTTATCCATCATCTTATACAGCCCCAATATAGTTTTAAATATCTTCGTTGTTGCATCCATGTTTTCCATCTTCATCGATGTCCACTTCCTCAACAATGATTTCCAACCTAGAAATAGCCAGATGAGCTCTATTTCAATTTAAGATCCCTTATTTATTAACTTTCTTTCCTCTCAAGAGAGGATTTCCCCTCTACCAACATCAACTCCTTCTGTAAGTGAGTCGTTATTGCTTGATCCCCTGAAAATGTGCCAAACCTCGCGCAACGAAAATTCTTGTTAACATTAAAGGGTATTTTGTCATATAACTTCACTTCCCACATCAACTGAACATGAGAGGACCGTCGAGCTTTCATTTCGGGTCACCATTCATTACTATCATTCCAAGAGTGAATTCCACCATGCATGTAACACAACGTGTGATGGATAGGTTGGGCTCCAAATTGTCCTCTCCTTCCTTCATCCCTATGGAAATCTGATTCCAACTAGAAATTTGTATTAGTTCCCATTAATTCAATTATCAGAGGGAACGATTCGTTCAAACTCCAAAAAAATTCCATTCATTTATTTTGATTATGGGATCAATGCATTTATCCTTTCACCACCATAAAGCACAATAACCCCTTACTCAAGTTGAGAGCTCTGGTTGGTCGAGGTGTCTACCACCATGTTACGAGTTCTAAGGATGTGGATGAAGGATATTTTTTCAAATTGTGTCGCGAGCAAAGCCATTCTTCGAAAAATTAGAGGGGAAGTAGGAAGACTTCCTGAAAATTCCTTTGTTACTCGTCATATTACCATCATCAAGTCCCCTAGGATCATCAATTTTTTTATTCTTGTATTCTTGGCGAGAACGAGGCCTTTCCATAATTCCCAGTACTCCACTTGATTGTTTGTTTCCCATTCTAGACCCCAAGAAAAGGTATATACATTTTTTTCTTCAGGGAAATGTATTACCTCTCCCACTCCTGTTACCCCTGGGTTTCCTTTAGAGGATCCATCAAAACCAAGAATTGAAAGAGTTTTCCTAATTTTCCAAGCTCAGAGTTCATCCACGCCCAATCTAAGTTGAGTGAAGGAGAGAATTTTGGGTCCTGGTGTGAAGCTGACAACATGATCATGTAACTTTGGGAGTTGGATCCATTCCCTCTCCTCATAAGTCACATCGGTTAATTCCTTTGACTTTATGCCTTTTTCAACCATGTATTTTGAGATTAAACATTGATCTTTTATGGTTGTTATGTGGGTGGAAGAGGTTCTATATTTGAAGATCACCTTGTTAATTTCCAACCATATCGTCTACCATAAAAAAGAAATTGCAATGATGTCCAGACTCGTTTCACTATAGTAGATTTAATTTTACCATTGGGGGGGTTACACTTCTAGGCTTCAAACATTTATGTCTAGTTTCCTAGGATGATTGCAACACTGCTGACTTTTTCAAAGGCTAATTTCCATACCTCTGTGGATAAAGGACAATGGTGGAATAAGTGTGTGATGTTTTCTCCATCAGCCTTACATAACATGCACCAGGAAGGGCGTTGGATGTTTCTCCTTCTCAGGTTCTCCATCGTGAGTATCTTCTAATGAATAAGAACCCAACATAATGAATTCACCTTCGAAATTGCATCATTTCTCCAAATCATTTTCCATAGCCTCTTATTCAGAGGGTGGGGAAGCTTTTAGATAAGAAGATTGTATCCCTGTTTGACTAAATATTGTTTTGAATCACAGGATATGGGGGTGATTCTTTTCAAAAGAGAGATGAGAAAATCCCATTGCTCAGACAAATGGGGGGGGGGAGACTAGGGAACTGCCAGCCTGCCCAAGCCCCGGAGGGGTCCCAATATGAGATTTATTTTAGCCTTTCGATACATTTTTTCTTCATCCAATCCACTAGAGGCCTCCCCTCACCTTTTTCTAGAAATTCAGAGGTTTTTTGGATCATGTACTTCCATAAGCTAATTCTTCCTCCATTCTCCAAGATCAACCCAAGTTTTGTATTGCGACGAAGGCAACAACTTTGCATAGACTCCATATTTTTAATCCTTTTAATTCCAATTGCAAGTTCTATGCTCTTGTTATTTTGTTCTTGTGAAAGTACTTATTTATGAAGGCTTCCTTCCACCGCTCACTGGAATCTGATATTAGTTTCCATATAATTTTCGCACTTAGAGTGAGATTCATGTAGAAGCGGTACTTAATTCCCAATCCTCTGAACTCCTTCAGTAGAAAGAATACACTCCAATTTAGAAGATGGAATTTTAATTCATTTTCCTTTCCTCCTTATCAGTGGGTCCTTCTAATCAGAGCACTCATTTAAGAGAGGATGCTCTTAGGAGCAAGCAGTCCCAAGCCTAGATAAATGGGGAAGATCAATAACACATATTTGATTAGGATGGCTTTCCAAGCTATTAGATCCCTATAATACTAGTGTATCCCCATTATTGTTATTGTTGTGCCCATGTAGCCCCCATATTTTAAATTTTGTTCCCCATAGAAGCCCACTTATGTTGTGCCCTTACATTATTAGTGTTATGTAGGCTCTGATTATATTGTGACCCCTTAGACTCCTATATATACAAAGGATGTCTTGTCATTTCTATCATCCAATAGTTGTTCATTTATGTAATGTAAATCAAGTTTCCCCATAAAAGAGGATAATTTTTAAGTCATTGATCTATCTTTTATGTGAGATGGTTACATAGCATTTCGTATCAAAGTTTTGGATTCTAGGGTTTTGCTTCTTTAAACATGTCATCTTGGAATTTTCACTATAAAAAAATTTCTACAAGGCTTCAAAAGTTGAAATGTTTACCACGTGGACCCAAAATCTTGGTGGACTTCATGTAAAAATTTCAGATCTTGTTTCACTATATTTTTGAAGATATGATATGAATAATTTATGGTTTTTGCGGGCTCCAAAATTCAATCTCAAACAGGTGACCTAGCTAAAATTGTCACAACTTTCGTTTCAGACATCAAATTTGAATTATATAAAAAGTGGCTAAAATTTCACAAACTTTAGTTTTGTTTGCATCAAATTTAGAGCCAAAGGTTGAAACAATGACATGTGGCATCCCATACAAATTTGATCTACTTAACCAATCCATAATCAGGTCATCATGGAAAATTTGGCATAAATCTTTCTTGAAGAATCAAATCTCAATCAGAATTGTGGGGTTGGAAAGAAGACTGGGAGCTACCACAAGAATCAATTTTACAACTTGGATATCAAAAATTATAGAGTTACAACCATTTCAAGATCGATCTCCTAAAACTAAGAAAAAGGTGTGTATTTTTTTTTTAATTGTGTAAGTTTTGTTTGAAAAAACAAATTGAAGTGATTCCAAAGGCATATTAAAACATAGATATAAGTATTGGGTTTTAAAATTCCTCCTAAGAAAAAGAATTCTATACCCAATAAGCCCTCAGAAAACTCTATGACGCGTGAAGAGGAATAATTGCAGCATGATATATCAAAATTATGAGACCAATTGCAACAAATTTCACTCTCACAAAGAGTAACCAAAGATGAACTAAAAGGCGACATGAATGGTTTAAAATTAGACATGGAAGGTTTGAAGGATGTCATGGAAGCTAATATGGATGGTTTGAAAGAAGACATGGAAGGTTTGAAGGAAGGTTTGACAAAATTTTTGCAAGAAAGGCTTCCTGGTGGTGACAAGATAATACATGAAAGTCATGATGAGGACAAAAGGAATATGAGTTACGATTTTAGAGACTCTAATGTGGGGTTTAAGAACCACCACATTCCAAATATGGATATGAGGAATTTTGATGGCAAGGATCCAATAACATTGATACTACGTATGGAGCAATATTTTGATCTACATGATGTGCAACCCTCACAAAAGGTATGTATTGCAACTTTATATTTAGAACCCAATCAGTTGGTATGGTATAGATGGATTTGTGCTCGTAAACCACTTGTTAGCTGGTCAATTTTTATGAAGGAAATGATAACAAATTATGAATATACAAAGAGAAACACCTTCTTTATCCAATTGATGAATCTCAAACAAAAAGGTTCAATAACAGAGCACATTGAAGACTTCCAAAATTTGAATATTAGGGTAATCGATATTCTAGAGCACCATAGGATTGATGTCTTCATAGGGACTTTAAAAGATAACATCCAACATTAGGTTCACCTTTGGGAACCTGATTCATTGGAGAAGGCATTTAGGGTGGCAAGAAATGTTGAAAGCAAAATTATGGCAACAAGGAAGTCTACCACTCACAACTATAAAGATGGAAGTGTTGTTTCTCGTAGTCTTCCACAACCTACAAGGTTGAAACCGTAATAATTGGAGGAAAAATGAGAAAATGGGATTTGTTACAATGGTGATAGAAAATACACTAAAGGTCATAAGTGTGCTGAGAATAAATTAGTCTACATAGTGTTGAGTTATGTTATATTCTTTCCATGACTAGCAAATGTAGTTAACCAGGGGCTTAGAAGGGGGGCGGAGCCCCCCCTTCATTGCGCTGATTTCGTAGTGGGGGGGAGTCACAAGGGGTTTGAGGGGTGCAGGTAACCCCACTCTATGGGGTCCGAGGTAGCGCCCCGAAAAATTTTGTTTTTTGGACCCTATATTAGGTTGGGCGGACCTACCTATGGTTTTGTGCATGATTTTTCGCACATGGTTTTGGACACAATGGTTTTTCGGTCCATGGTTTTGGACGTGATGGTTTTCGGTCCATGGTATTGCATGCTTCAGCATGTATAAATATGTATTGTAACATTGAAAGGACAAGAATGAAAAATCAAGCTGGTAGTCCCGGTTTTCGTATCCAGGGGAAAATCTCCGTGTATATGTGTTTTATGTGTTATGCTCTCACATTGTTTATTTTTTGTGTTTTACAATTCGTATGCAGGTAATTTCTGTACGGAGTTAAAACCTACATTTGGTATCGGAGCAGTTTTGGCTTCAAGGGGATGCCTTTGTTACTGAGGGGTTTCACTCGGGCCTGTGGTAAACCCTATTCAGTGGGAGATCTGGGATCAATTCTGGTAGTGAAAGAAGATGGCAAGCAATGGAAAGATGGAAATCGAGAAATTTAATGGTCAGAGTTTTGAGTTATGGAAACTCAATATGGAGGATCTATTGGTGGATAAAGATCAATGGATCACAGCAGATTCAGGTACTGACCAACGGGAATGTTCAATGAAGAATGGAAGAAGTTGGATCAGAAGGCAAAGAGAACAATATGATTGTGTGTCTCAGATTCAGTATTATTGAATGTATCAGGAGAAGCTATGGCGAAGGCTTTGTGGGATAAGTTAGGGACTTTGTACCAATCTAAGTCTCTGGTGAATAAACTATTCCTACGGAAAAAGTTGTATAACCTAAGGATGAAAGATGGAGACTCGGTGACAGAGCATCTGAACGCATTTAATAATGTGGTAAGTCAGTTATTATCTGCTGATATTAAAATTTTAGATGGAGATAAGTGCATCAGTTTGTTGTGTTCTCTACCAGATTCGTGGGATAGTCTGGTTATTGCAATAGGTAGCAATGCAACTGCCTTGTAGTTTGATGAAATATTCTCATCCTTTCTGACAGAGGAAATGAGATGGAAAAATATAGAGAGCCATAATGATGATGCCTTATCTATATGAGGATGGTCCTAGAATAGAAAAAAAAATAAGTCATCGAGTGGGAGATCTAAATCTAGAGGGAGATCTAAATCTCCAGGAAAACCTGTAAAGGTGGTGTGCTGGAAATGAGGACAGGAAGGGCACTACAAAAGGGACTATAAATCTAAAGCTCCTGATAAAGGAAAGGGATGTGATGATGCTCCTTTTGTAGAGGCGAAAACCACCACAGATGAAGGTGGGGATGTGTACTTGGCTTCTTCAAGTACACATGTAGATCATGAGGCATGGTTGATTGACTCAGGTGCATCCTTTCACTTCAATCCCCATAGAGAGTGCTTCTTCGAGTATGAAAAATTTGATGGTGGTGATGTCTTCTTGGGGGATGACAGGAAGGCTAGAATCGTTGGTCATAGAAAAGTAAAGTTGAAGTTGCAAGGTGGTGTTATCACTCAGGTTGTTCCCCCAAAAGTTGTGTAAAAGGGAATACGATCTAGGTAACCATAGACCAATTTTTTGAACACAGATTCTAGCCAATATGCATCCAGAGAGGGCTCTCTCTTTAAATTTTAGCTTTTTTTTAAAGTATATTAGGCTAGTTATGAAGTACAAGGGTTTGTTTGATTTTTGGATGGTGACATTCAATAGAATCAAGGGTGTAAATATGAGAAGTTCAGTCCATTGGGCTAATGGAGTGTATGAAGATGAACTGTTGGAGATGGTTTCTTTAGCAGAGGGTGGTACTACAGAGTAAGGTAATCAACCATGAAACAAATTGTAAGCTGAAATTAGGTGAGACGGGGTCAGGGGGTGAAGGGAAACTAAGAATCCTTCATTATGCTGACAGAGGGAAAGTGGATGAATATTGCCAGGGAGTAGTTAAGAATTCCTTAGCTAAATTCAAGATGTAAGAACCAGGGGAAACAGGAGCAGTTAAGAATTCATGCTTATGGTAATTATGAAGAAAAACATAAAAAATGACAGAGATTGAACACAGAATGCAGTTAAGCAAGTTATGGGTTATTCTTTTTCCCTGTTATTCAGATCATGAACATAGATGATATATAAAAATACTGAAACTGTAAAACATGAGTTAAAAATACTTATTGATTCATGAAGTAATTCGAGAATTCTGCAACATAGTCCTCTGCCATCAATTCCATAACCAGAGAGTTAAGCAACAATGCATTCCAGCAACCTTTTATTCAGAAGAGTTTTCAGAGTTACAGCGCAGTTCCAGAAATGTATCACCAACCCCTAATACTTCGCTTGGGGAGGTATTTGTACAAAAATGTTTACAAAATATCTCAATGAGATAATATCTAGCAATAACTTCTTCTATCTACTCTACAGGGGAAGTAAATGATCTTGAAAATAGGGAGAAATGAATGCAGAAGTAAATGTTGATGTGTTGGCTGCTCAGTTGGTAAGGTGCATTGACTGTTTGCTTGGTGAGTCGGCTAGTGGATGCTTCACTGACATTTCGCACGGTTGCCTCAATTTCCTTGGGCGTATTTTAATTTTGATTTGATAGACTGCAGCTCCACGAGACTCTCACTCGTTCCCTTTATCTGCTTTATAACATCTCTCATATCCTGGGAAAACAACAGTTTGAAACTCGCCTACAGGATTTCCAACATACTTTGCCACCACTGTTCTTCTGGTAACTGATGTCTTTGCAGCTTTATTAAATTCTCATCTGCGTCTGTGTACCTGTAGAAGTTAGGCTAGACTGTAAAAAGATGTTGTACTTCATGCTCTATATAAAATAGATTTTCCAAATGGTTGTATAGAGTTTGGCCAGATGGAAGGATCTTCTCTGTTGGAGTACTTGATCATGATGCATTTTGTTGATCAGCAGCATGTCTATTTAACCTGAGCTGGTACTCAGCTTGTCTCAGCAGGCGTTGATTACTTCCCAACAGACTACGAAAGCCCTTTTCCTGCAAAACTGCAAATTTTTCCACAAAAGAATTTACCTCCACTTGCATGTCTTGGCTCTTCCTCTCCAAATTCTGCATCAGGGTTCTCATGGTCAGAACTCTTTGAATTGTTAGGATGGTGCATGTCCTGTCCCTAACGTTCAATGTTGCTAGTTCTTCCTTGGTTTTATTGTTCAAAAAATGGATTAGCCTGTTGGCCTGTTTGGGGTTATGCCCCAATAAATTTCTAGCCTTTTGAATTTCCACCTGGGCTGTTGCTATCAAGTCCATCTGCTCATATATAACTTGAATGGATCTCCATATATTACCACTGGATTCACTGATGTTAGCCCACAAAATTCCTATGATTTCTCCCAGAGGTTTATCTAAAGAGAGGTCCTTCTCCAATGCCTTTACTTTATTCTCTAATGCCTTTACCTCCCTTATCCTTTCTGCCACAGTCATTTTAGATTTGTCATAACTTATTTCCAACATGGCCAATTTCTCTTTAGCCTCTTTTAATTCTGATACTTGGAGTTTTAAATCCTCCATAGCCTTTATCAATTCCTCAATGGTCATGGTAGTGTTGCTGCCTGCTGCTGTTGTTGTCGTTGATGTACCTGTTACTGATGCTGATGTTGCTGGGACAACGGGAGGCACTGCTGTTGTATCTATAGCAGGAGCAGTTGTAACTGTTGGAGCTGTTTGAGATGGCTGGGAGGTCGACACTCCCTACTTTTCCTGTAATGCCTTCTCCAATTCCTGCTTTGTCTCACTTAGTCTTTGATTCATTTTTATTAGCAAATCCATCATGTCTTCTTCTTCTCTTTCTTGCACAACCTCTGTGGTTTGCGGATGCATAGTAATAGGAAGCTTCAATTGCCTCTTGAGGGTAGCTATGTCATCCTCCTTTTTCTTCATTAATGCTTTTATTCCCTTGGCATCCTTGGGATCATGTCCCAGCTCATTGATAATTTCTTCCAAGGAATTTATCCTGTTGTCCTTGGCTAAAGAGGATGCCTTTTCCAAATCTAATTGGGCAGATGTATTGTTCAATGAGTTCTGAAATCTCTGAGCTAACATTGCCTTATCTGCCAATGTAGAGTAGACCATCTCACCAGTTTGCTTATGCAGCTTGATTTGGTCCATAGGATGGATGTCTTTGGCAAGGACCTCCAGATTTGTTCTAATATAGTCTGTAGCTGATTGTGGTTGTTGCACTTTAGACATAAAGTGACTCAAGATCATTTTAACTTCCTTAATATCATATGCAGACATTAGCCTTTGTTGTTTGGTGGGGGTCATCTTGAGAAATTTATCATAAAGTTGCAGTCTTATTGGCTCATTCTGGGCCTTAATGTCCATGAATGTTCTTTTGATATCAGAACGTTGTTTGCTTTGTGACCTTGTGGAGGAGACTTCCACAGTATGCTGCTTCTCCAATTCCTGCCTATGAGAGCTAGTAGATGTTTCTACCACTGGGGATGTCTGTGGGCCAGTTGCCCTCTCACCTCTTAGTCTTTCTATGGTTTCCTCAATAATTTCCTCTTCAGGTAGAGGATCTATTCTTTGCCTTTAAGCCTCTGGTTGCTCTGCTGGTCCACTTACAGGTGTGGTCTCCTCTCTGTCCCTTTTCTTTCCTTTTTCCCCATTTAGAGGAGTCTACAATGCTGGTACCTCTGGTGCTTTGGTCTGGACAGGAGGATTTTACCCTTGGCCCTGTTCCTTTGATGTTGTTGGTTGATCTGTCATTATGTGCTGCCCTGAATGCAACACTTCTTTGCCTTTCCCTGCAGCTGGTGTAGTGTTTCCTTGGGCAGGTTCCTGTGAAGTTGTAGCAGATGATGTGCCCACTCTGGTTTTCTAAGGAAATTTGAAAGAGACCCATCCAAAAGAGTCCAGGTCAAGAGTCTTTTCAATATTTTTCATTGCTTGTTCCATCTTTTCTTCCTCAGTGAGTTCTTCAATTAATGTGCCCCCTACCCACTCATTTTGATTGGCAAATTGCTCTATCTCAGGGATCCTACAATGATTATAGGTTGATAACCTATTTTTTACTTTTCTTTCACAAATAAACCCATTTGAGTCATAGGGTACCCACCAAAAGCTCCTCTTTAATTTGAGTTGCTCATCCAATATCTTTTCAGCATCTTTCCATCCTTCCTTTTTGTTAATAATGAAGGGGCCTAACTTGTTTCTTAATTTCAGCTGAGCTTTTTTGTTTGCACTGTGAAAGTGAGTCGAATCTGAGTTGATAAATTGCCTGAAGTATTCAAGAGCAAAGAGTCTCATAGGCACATATTTTGGCAGTTTATAGGGGCACAGCTCACAGCCATATATCCGGATCTCAGTGTGATTTTGGTAAAAGTACCAGTCACCTATTTTGTAGCCTTTGGAGAGCTGTAAAATTTTCTTCATGTCATCAGAGAGTCTGGGAGGAGGAGTTCTCATCAGCAGAGAGGAGACCAGATGTATAAACAAATCAATGAACTCACAGTAAGTGTAAGGAGAGTTGTGAACTTCATGGAAGACTGAGGTCCAAAAGATCATAGACCTCCTTTCTCCTTTAGAATCCAACTTTCTAATGGGAAACTGAAAATTGTTTGTTTGATAGTAGAAGAACAAATGATATATGTAAGAGGTATACTTGAAGACCCCTTCTCTGTCTAGACTCGGGAATTTCTCATGTATTTTATTGGCTATGAAATTGGCAAAGTCATATTTGACAACAGGAGGATGTCCTGGGATAAATATGGACAACAGAGCTAAAATAGTCTCATAAACATATTCACTTGTCTTGACCCAGGACATAGGATATCATATCAATAATAAATCTTCCAGCCTCATTGAACTAGACATGGACAAAAGGAGGCGGCTATGTGGGTTGGCAATCTGGGTCTCATGAACAACTTGACAATTTGGCCTATTTCTGCAGTGGATAGTTTAGAGCCTTCATCCACCAAATGTCCCATGGAAAGAGGAGCCAGAGGCTGACTAGGTTTGAAGTGTAGCATTTTGTTGATTGAGTCAGGAGTTATATGAAAAAGAAAAGTTCCAGTTGGAGACATGACTGCTCTTTGAGTAGGTTAATAATTGGCACAGCATAGGTGGATAACAGCTGGGAAGACATTTACTGAGGGAAGGTACTATCTGGGCAAATTGGATTCCCATATCCCATAGAGATCAGTCTTACTTAGATGACTATTCCTAATTTCACAAAATGCTTGGAGGTGGTTTTTGTCACCAGTTATGTCTTGTATTTGAAAATCCCTATCAGCTAAGGGAAACCACTCTAACTCTTTGTGAGGTGCGTTGAGGGGAGCAATGTTTAGGGCCACTGGAGCATCCATTATTCAAATTTCTGTGATTTTTCAACTTGGAATTTTGGGCTTTTGTAGCAATAGTAGGTAAAATAACAGTCTTGGGCCTTTTCTGCGGGAATTTCAGAGTGAAGTCGGCTTAAATTTAGCTTAGTGGGAGAAATTTGTAGAGGGAGATGGAGCTTGCGGGATTTTTTGGTAAAATGGGCAAAAATAGTGGTTATGGTGCACCTCTTTGCAGGTGATTTGATGAATTTTACTCAAATTTGGGCGTTTTTTTTGGAGAATTTGCAGAGGAAACTAAAAAGCATAATGTTCGGGAACAAAATGTAGGTAAATACATGTTTTTATCAATGCACTGTGCAATTGCAGGTCACGGGACGAGCTGGAAGGCCGAACTGTGGACTGAATTTAGCTGGGTGGTGGACTGTGTAGTCAAACCGCTAATTTGGACGAAAAATCGCATGCACCGGTCACACAGAGAAAACAAACAGAAATGAATGAAAACGACATTTTCAGGCCTTTTTGACAAAAATATGATTTTGGTAGGTTTTGGCGCGTTTTGGTCGGGTGACGTCAACATGACCCGGTATTTTGTCGTGTAGCAGGGTGACTTGGCACTGACGTAGTGTTGATGTGGTTTTGATGTCAATGGATGACACGAGGGTGACATCAGCGGGGAGGGAGCATGGGCGGTAAGTGGTTTGGCCCCCGCACCACTTTTGGGCAATGGTGGTATTGGAGGGGGGGGGCAACGAGCAGTGCGGGAGGCTACCACCTGTCTCAGGGTACAGCGGCAAAACCACCATCCCCCGGGGGCTAACGATCAGACGCGAAGGGCTTGCGATATTGTCGTCGGCCATTGGATCTGCGGGCTATGATCCTACGGTTGGCGGCGAACGAAACTGGGGGAGGTTATGGCGTGGGGACCCACCATATAAATCAACTTTTAAATATATATCGGGCGGGTATAACCTTTGGTTATCGGGCTTTGTGGGTGCGGTTATTTATTTAACCAAATGTTAAATAAATTCGATGGTTTGTGTATGCGGAGGGTTGTTATTGGCCCCGAATGAACCGTTAACTCCCATAAAAACATTACCATATGGCTATAATAAGACAGGGGTTGGGGTATTTACACTTTTTGGGGTTTTTATGCATTTTATATAATAGGGGCGGGAAAAATATTATGTAGGAGCTATATAATAAAGTTAGTATTTTAATATGAAAGGTAGGTTTAATCAAAACACTAAGTTTGAAAAGTGAAACTTAGGCTTAGGGAAATGAAAAAGGGATCCAAGTCATGAATTTTGGAAACTTACTATAATGGAAAAAACATTTTTACACAAGAAATGTGGCTTTAATGTCCTAAGTGAAAACAGAGTTTTACTTAGTCTTTTTCATGAAATGAAGTGAACTAGGAGCACTGAGCAGATCTCAGTGTCCTTGGAGGGGAGGTTAGTAATTGTTTTTTGGAGAAGTGAGAAGGGAAATTAGTCATGCTTCATATACTTTGTGACCACATAGTTAACATGATACTTTATGATATCCATGAGATGAATCATCTTCAAAAGACAAAATTGTTCATAAACTTGCTTCTGCAACATCAAAACTACCTACCCAGCCTATTACACCTAACATTTTTTCTTCCTTTATCCTTGGGTACATTTAAACTAGCAAACCCTTACTCTCTTTTTCTTTTAGCTGGCGTCCTATCTAAGTCTGCCCTTATTTCTTCCAGGGGCTCAAATTTAGCTGTTGAGCACCTCTACTTCTCTACCTAGCTATTTGTCTGCCAAGCTTGAGCTGTTTGGACAGATTTTGTTCTCTACCTCTAAAACAGGAAATTTAAACATGAACTGGCCAAGATTAAGCTATTTGGCCATCCATCAACTGTGACAGAAGTCACCTAAGTGCATATGACGAAATTCTCTGGAAAAATAGGATAGTAGTCGCATTTTGGACTAGCACACTTTCCTGGTTTTCTCAGGGGTTCATTCTCTTTCTTTTTGACCAATTCATTCTTTTTGCCCTTTGATCTTTCTTTTAGGGCATACCCTCTTTTCATTTTTTAATTTTTTTGGTTTTTTCACAATATGGAACCTTTGCAGCATGGAAAAGATGAACATACTTGGCATTTTAATCAGTCAATCATGAAATATGACACCTATTGATATAGGAGCATAACACTGGCTCCACTTGGGGATGGCTTTTCCTGGTGAAAAGCCAAGAACAGCAGGTCAGATGGCCTTATGCTCAATTCTTGTTGTATTATGAAATTTTCCTTTTGTTGTAAGTAACAAAACTGCACCTCTACAACATATATACATTTCTGATAAGCTCATTCAAACAATTGCAGCTCTGTTTTGGGATAGTCTGTCTCAATGTTTTTTCTGATATTTAGAGCTCCCAAATCTTCCTCTTCAGCTTTTGTCTGAAGCAAAAAAAGGGTAAAACAAAAAGGTGGCACGGTTCCTAGACTTTTTTCTTAAATTCCCTAGATATTCCTTCCTATTTTATTGCTGTAATGAACTGCAGAAAGTAAAAATGTTTATGTACAAATTAAACTGTTGATATATCAACAAACTGGATCAAAATAATGCTTGAGCATCCGACCATTAACTGGTCCATCTTGTGCTTCTGTACCATCCATGCCTTTCAAAAAGTAGGTGTTATTTCCTTATGAAGCCTGAATAATAAAAGGTCCCTTCCATAGGAAGTCAAACTTCCCATGTTTTCCTTTATCTTCCCTTCTGGAATCCCATTTCAGTACTTTGTCTCCTATGAAAAATCATCTACCTTTGTCCTCTTGTCAAATATCTTCTTAAATTTTTCTTTTAGAACTTGAGATCTTTGATACACTTCTTCTCTAGTTTGCTGCAAATAAATAGTCTAATTGATTCTTCTCTGAATGTCATTGGGTTCTGCCAGTACTTCTTGTAACAATTTTATTACAGGGATTCCCAAAGATGAAGGGAATACAACATCCATGCCATAAACCAATTGATAGGGGCTTGTTCCAATGGATCTCTTTGTAGTCAATTTGTCTGCCCAAAGTGCATTGATAAGCTTTTTATGCCAGTTCTTCTTGTTTTCTTCCAATACTTTCTTAATGATATTGATCAAGCTCTTATTGGATGACTCAGCTAAACCATTACCTTGAGGGTAATAGGTTGTGGAGTGACCTAAGGTAATGTGGTACTTATGACAAAAATTGATCATTCTCTTGGATTTAAAAGCAGCAGCATTATCAGTTATAATTTTTTCTGGACAGTCAAATCTAGACAAGATATTGGTTTCTAGGAATTGCATGATTATTGAATCATTGGCTTGTCTACAAGGGATGGCTTCTATCCACTTGGTGAAATAATATGTGGCAATCAGAATCCATTTATGCTGGCCAGAGGATGGAGGGTGGATTTCCCCAATGAAGTCTAAACCCCATTGTTGAAATGGTCTTTCAGTGGAAATTGGCTTGAGGGGCAGAGGTAGAAGCTTCTTCTTGCCTTCAAAGATTTGACATTTGTGCCAAGAAGTCACAAACTTTTTTACATCAGCAAATAGAGTGGGCCAATAAAATCCATCCCTTAGGATTTTATCAGCATTTGATTTCCAATACAAATGTCCACCACAGTCCCCTGCATGAAATTCTTTCAACACTTTGTTAATTTCATTCTCTGTTAAGAAATTCAGTAGAATGCCTTCATGATTTTTCCAAAACAAAGCATCATCCAAAATACAAAACTTTGAGGCTTTCATTTTCAGAAATCTTTTCTTAGTTTTGGATAACCCTAAAGGAGCTTGCAGGTTTAGCAATACATGTATGATATCAGCATACCAAGGTGATTGTAAAAAGGCTTGATTGATCTATGGAGTCGCCATCTCCTGTTCATTATCCAGTTCATTGATGTCAAGGGCCTGAAAATTGGTTTCAGTCATAAGTTTAGCTAATCCTTGTCCTTTTATCAGCTTTGTTGGTTTAATTTCAATGTCATATTCCAAAATGTTAGCTATCCATTTGCCTCTTTTGCCTTCAATTCCTTCTTGAGTTATAATATCCTTGACAGCATCATTTGGCACATAATCTATTACACGAGAGTATAAAATATAAACTCTGAAATCCTTGATAGCTTTTACAAGGGCATAAGCCTGTTTTTCCATGATTTGAGATTTTAAAGGTGCATCTCTAAGCGCTTTGCTAAAAAAAGCTATGGGTTTTTCACACCCTTGGTCATCTTTTTGTAATAGGACAGCAGCAATAGTATGTTCGAATACAAAGGAAAAGATTATAAAGTCTCTGTCGAACCTTGGGCTTGTAAGGGCTGGTGTTTTAGTTAAAGCTCTTTTGATTTCTTCAAAGGCTTGTTTAGCTTCTATTGTCCATTTTACCTTGGAATCCTTTTTTAACATGTTATATAGCAGTTTTATTAACTCAGCTAGATTGGGTATAAATCTCCTCAAAAAGTTGATCTTCCCTAAGAAAGCTTGAAGTTCTTTGATATTTCTAGGGTGAGGAACTTGCAGGATGGCTTGTATTCTGTTTGGGTCAATTTTGATGCCATCTTTTGAGATTATGTGGCCTAAGAGTTTTCCCTCTTCTAGGCCAAATAATGATTTCTTTGGGTTCAGTGATATACCATATTTTCTGCAGATTAAAAACACCTATCTTAAATGTTCTAAATGTTCCTAATCTGATTTAGAAAATGCAGTAAGGTCATCTAGGTATATAACCAGAAAATCATGAATCTCTTTTGCAAAATCTATGTCCATGGCTCATTGAAATGTTGCCCCTGCATTTTTTAGTCCGAAAGGCATTTTTACATACTTAAAGGTTCCCCAAGGTGTTGTGAAAGCAGTCTTATCTTGATCAGTAGGGTGAACTAAGATCTGATTAAAGCCTGAGAATCCATCTAGCAGTGAAATTCTAGAAGCTCCCACTACCCTTTGTAAAATTTGGTCCATCTTAGGTAAGGGATAGTGGTCTTTCAAAGAGACTTTGCTCAGATTTCTCAAATCAACACACAGTCTTATTTCTCCCGTTTTCTTCCTAGTGGGCACTAGATTTGATATCCATTCTGAAAATCTAATGAGTGCAATTATCCCAGCCTCATACATTTTCTTGACTTCTTTTTCGATGAGAGGAAGAAGTACAGGATTTACCCTTCTAAGCTTTTGTTTGAAAGGTTTTTGATTTTCTTTTAGGGGTATTGTATGTTGGATGACAGAAATGTCATAGGATTTAAGGTCTTCATAGCTCCATGCAAAAACATCCTGAAATTCTTTAAAGAGTTCAATATATTTAAGCTTTTGGTCAGGAGGCAAAGTTTTAGACAATTTTATCATTTTAGGATTTTGCTGAGTTCCTATATTACAGTCCTAAATTTCTGCATTTTGGGCTTCCTTGGAATGTCATTAGAGTCAAAAATATCCTCCAGAGGAGTCAAGCCTGTGGGTAAAAAATTATCCTTTAACTCAATCACTTCAGACTCTCCTTCAGCAATTTCATCAAAGTTTCTTTCTTTCAGCTCTCGTAATTGTTTGCTGGTAAAGATTGTTGGATGCAAAATCTGATTTGTTGTTTCAGCTGAAATATGTTTTAGAATTTTGTCCATTTGATGATCTTCACAACTAGTGCTTGTGTCTATATTTGTGGTAGAGAAATCTTCTTTTAAAGTGAGGAAATTATTGATCTGAGTGTCATTGTCAAACACCTGCCAATTTTTTACATTGTCTGGTACGGTTGGCCTGTGTTTAATTTCAGCTGTAAAATGATGATTAGGCTGAAATGGCAGTTTACAAGTGCTGGCAAATGTTGCCAAACTGTGAGCGTGCAAATTGTGGTTCCTTGGAATTTTGGTAAGCTATGATTCTAGAAAGGTATTGAGTATTTCAATTGTTGCACCTCTATAAGCCCTTAACCTGAGGTCATTTGTGAGAAAGTTTCCTCTCATTTGTTGAATAACCAAATCAGAGTCTCCCAAAATTGATATCCTAGCTGCCCCTAAGATTCTGATCAGTTTGAGTCCTAGCAGCAAGGCTTCATATTCAGCCATGTTATTTGTGCACCTAAAATTCAGCCTGTATGCATGTCCTTCAGCATGGTCATTTTGCATATTATGTATCAAAATCCCTGCCCCTGCTCCTAGCTTATTAACAGATCCATCAAACTCTAGATACCATAGGATTTCTTGATTACAGCTAGCATTAGGAGTTTCAAAGCTTTGCTTAGTAGGCAGATTTGGATTTTCAGTGTCATGTGGTTTCCCCTATGTGTCTGTATTATCATTGGTCACAAAAATTTCTTAAATCTGAACATTGGATTTTTCATTCATGACTTTTTCTTGTGCTAATACTAAAACCTTGTTATCAGTTGGAAGGCAAATTTCAGTATTGAATAGGATGAAAGAGTCGATATCATAATGCATGGAATAAATGGGAAAATTTTGGGGCTTCTCTTAGCTACTGACCACATATTTCATCAAAGTTTCCCTGTATAATCTCTTTGGCTGGCCAAAGACTGAGATAGTGGCATAGGACATGTCCAATTGTAAATATCCTTGGATTTTCGCACCCCAAGATCTAGGAAACATCATTCCATATTTTGGTGGGATATCAGCTACCACTACATCCATTAAAATTGTCTTGGCAGGGTACTGAACTAGTGATACACATAAATCTTTAATTTATCCTAGGCATCTAACCTGGCTAGAATCAAAAGAGAACAAGTCTTTGTATGGCCTGGTGATATCTAGGTCCAACTTTTCCATCACAGATTTGGGCATTAAATTATGGGAAGCTCCAGAATCAAACATTGCACTGTGAAGTATTTTGTCATGAATATTCAGACTTACATAGAAAGGAGGAACACCTCCATCTACTGATTTGCCATTTACTTTAGGGCCAAAAATTAATTCTGGTTGGTCATCAAGGACGTTCACTGCATCTCTATTTTCTGAAATTTGAAGTGACCTGCTGATTTGTTCTCTATAGACATCATGTTTATCCAATTCTGACAGTGGAATTGCTATTTTCAACTTGCCTATTTCGGTTTCAAGGTTAAACGGTTTTTCTATCTAAACTTTTGCATTTCGGGCAGCAGGATCTTCTTTTTCTGTTGTGTTTTCTATGTTGTTTTCCTTTACAGGAGTGCTGTTATGAACTGAATCTGCTTTAGAATTGATTTCAGGAGATTGCTTTGCATTTTCTTTGGGAGGAAAGGAAGTGGAAGGTTGATTGTTTGATGGTTGATTGTTTGATATGTCCTCAACTGATGGTTCTTTTGGGTTGAAGTTTGTTCTAGGAGGGAGTTGCATAGGGGGTTATCAATATTTGCTTCCTTAGGTTGCTTGGCATCTTTCTATTTGTTGGGTTCAAGAGCATCTATTGTTCTTCTTCTCAGTTTATAATGTTTGTGGACCTCATAGACAGCTGCATCATATCCTTCTCTAAAATCAAATGATTCCCCTAATTTGGTTTGAAATTGATTAAAAGTGTGAGCTTCTTGATCATCTTGGCTCAAAAAAATTTGTTGTTCATTGTTTAGACCCATTAAATTAATTTGAGGATCCTCTATTGGTTCACTAGAAGTTGAAGCTTCAGCATAGTTTTCCTGAAAAGAAGGTTTGATGTTTTGGTCAGGACCAGCCTTCCCGGTATTAGGATTTTGATTTTTCCTGAAGTTTGGATTTCTTCTGGTGTTAGTTGGTTGACCATCCCATGATGATTTCCTCTCGATTGTTTCAACTCTATCCCCAAGTCTGTCCATACCTTTAATAATGGCATCCAATTTCTGTCCGAAGGCAGATGGTTCCTCCTTAAAAGTTCTTCTCCTTTCAATTCTAGCCCGATTTCTTTAGAAATCAGATTGGCCTCTACACCGACAGCTATACTCTGCATGTCTTCTAAGCTTGGAGGAGCTCTTTCCCTCAGCTGATATGCCATGTCAGAATCAAATCCATCGGGGAATTTTATCAAGGCCAGGTCTGGAAGAGGTCTAAGATTCTGAGGAATATCATTGTAAACATTGTTAAATCTGGCGCAGTAGTCTTGAATAGTTTCTTGTGGGCCTCTTTTCAAGCTTTCATATTCTGATAGGATGTGTAATGGGTCCTTTTTCTTCTCCCATCTGTTCAAGAAAGTTTGATAAAGGGCTTTTTGATCAGCAATGGCATTTGCAGGGAGTGCCCTAAACTAGGTCCTAACATCACCGGCTAAACTTTGGACAAAGATCTTCATTCTCACATCATTATCATCAATCTCATAATTCTCAAAATAATCTGTCATCTTCTTGGTATGTTGTTGAGCTGTGTAAGTTCCAGTACCATCAAAATAGGTGATTTTGCTTTGATAATCTTGAGGCATAGCCCCTGGATTTGCAGGTAACTGCAGGGGAGCATATTGGTTTGCCATACTTACAGAGAAAAGTGTAACAGTTGGAAGAACAGGGATAACAGTGGAAATTTTTGCAGTGGATGGAGGAGTGGAAAAGATGGTTTGAACTACTAATGGTGAACTAGGTGAAGCAACAGTACTGGCAGAAAAGACATGTGATTTTCCAACAGTAAGCTCAGTTTGGATAGAGTTCCGCTGAGGTGTGTCAAAGTTTAAATCAGCAGAATTTTCTTGATTGTCTCGGCTTCTAAGGTTCTTAGGGTTCAAATTAGGATTTTCAAAGATAAGTGGAGGATTTGGATCCGAATTTGATCTAGTATAACAGACCTTTTTCTTTGGAGCCAGCTTCTAAGTATATATTTTTTTTAGTTTTTCTTGAAATGTTTTGGAGGATACAACTTTTAACAATATGTTTCTTGGAAGTTTTAATGAGAATCTTGAATTTTCCTAAAGATCTATTGAATGAAGGAAACTGATCAAGTCTTTGGGACAGTTGTTCAAAGCCTAAAACTAAGTTGGAGATAGACTGAAGTAGCTTTTGTTTACTCCTGTAATTGCATAGCAAAACAGTTTCAAAGGCTACCTGGCTAACTTCACGCTCCATCTGTAGCTTTAGAGAATAGAAAGCGGTAACAAATAATCGTTCAATTCCCCAGCGGAGTCGCCAATGATGTTATCGCTCAAGTTGTTCCCCAAAAGTTGTGTAAAAGGGAATACGGCCGAGGTAACCACAGACCAATCTTTTGAACACAGATTCTAGCCAATCTGCATCCAGAGAGGGCTCTCTCTTTAAATTTTATCTTTGTTTTAAAGTATATTAGGCTAGTTATGAAGTACAAGGGTTTGTTTGATTTTTGGATGGTGACATTCAATACAATCAGGGGTGTAAATATGAGAAGTTCAGTCCATTGGGCTAATGGAGTTTATGAAGATGAACTGTTGGAGATGGTTTCTTTGGCAGAGGGTGGTACTACAGAGCAAGGTAATCAACCATGAAACAAATTGTAAGCTGAAATCAGGTGAGACAGGGTCAGGGGGTGAAGGGCAACTAAGAATCCTTCATCATGTCGATGGAGGGAAAGTGGATGTATATAGCCAGGGAGCAGTTAAGAATTCCTTAGCTAAATTCAAGATGTAAGAACCAGGGGAAACAGGAGCAGTTAAGAATTCTTGCTTATGCTATTTCTGAAGAAAAACATAAAAATGACAGAGATTGAACACAGAGTGCAGTTAAGCAAGTTCTGGATTATTCTTTTTCCCTGTTATTCAGATCATGAACATAGATGATATATAAAAATACTGAAACTATAAAACATGAGTTAAAAAGACTTATTGATTAATGAAGTAATTCGAGAATTCTGCAACATAATCCTTTGCCATCAATTCCATAACCAGAGAGTTCAGCAACAACGCATTCGAGAAACCTTTTATTCAGAAAAGTTTTCAGAGTTACAATGCAGTTCCAGAAATGTATCACCAACCCCTAATACTTCGCTTGGGGAGGTATTTGTACAAAAATGTTTACAAAATATCTCCATGAGATAATGTCTAGCAATAACTTCTTCTACCTACTCTACAAGGGAAGTAAATGATCTTGAAAACAGGGAGAAATGAATGCAGAAGTAAATGTTGTTGTGTTGGTTGCTCAGTTGGTAAGGTGCGTTGACTGTTTGCTTGGTGAGTCAGCTGGTGGATGCTTCACTGACATTTCGCGCGGTTGCCTCAGTTTCCTTGGGCATATTTTAATTTTGATTTGATAGACTGCAGCTCCGCGAGACTCTCACCCGTTCCCTTTATCTGCTTTATGACATCTATCATATCCTGGGAAAACAATAGTTTGAAACTCGCCTACAGGATTTCCAACATACTTTGCCACCACTATTCTTCTGGTAACTGATGTCTTTACAGCTTTATTAAATTCTCATCTGCGTCTGTGTACCTGTAGAAGTTAGGCTAGACTGTAAAAAGATGTTATACTTCATGCTCTATAGATTTTCCAAATGGTCGTATAGAGTTTGGCCAGATGGAAGGGTCTTCTCTGCTAGAGTACTTGATGATGATGCATGTTGTTGATCAATAGCATGTCTATTTAACCTGAGCTGGTACTCAGCTTGTCTCAGCAGGCGTTGATTACTTCCCAACAGACTAGGCAAGCCCTTTTCCTACAAAACTGCAAATTTTTCCACAAAAGAATTTACCTCCACCTACATGTCTTGGCTCTTCCTCTCCAAATTCTGCATCAGGGTTCTCATGGTCATAACTCTTTTAATTGTTAGGATGGTGCCTGTCCTGTCCCTGATGTTCAATGCTACTAGTTCTTCCTTGGTTTTATTGTTCAAAAAATGGATTAGCCTGTTGGCCTGTTCGGGCTTATGCCCCAATAAATTTCTAACCTTTTGAATTTCCACATGGGCTGCTGCTATCAATTCCATCTGCTCATATATAACTTGAATGGATATCCATATATTATCAAATGATTCACTGATGTTATCCCACAAAATGCCTCTGATTTCTCCAAGAGGTTTATCTAAAGAGAGGTCCTTCTCCAATGCCTTTACTTTATTCTCTAATGCCTTTACCTCCCTTGTCCTTTCTGCCACAGTCATTTTAGATTTGTCATAACTTATTTCCAACTTGGCCAGTTTCTCTTTAGCCTCTTTTAATTCTGATACTTGGAGTTTTAAATCCTCCATAGCCTTTATCAATTCCTCAGTGGTCATGGTAGTGTTGTTGCCTGCTGCTGTTGTTGTCGTTGATGTACCTGTTGCTGATGCAGATGTTGCTGGGACAGTGGGAGGCATTGTTGTTGTATCTGTAGCAGGAGCAGTTGTAACTGTTGGAGCTATTTGAGATGGCTGGGAGGTCGACACTCCCTGCTTTTCCTGTAATGCCTTCTCCAATTCCTGCTCTGTCTCACTTAGTCTTTGATTCATTTTTATTAGCAAATCCATCATGTCTTCTTCTTCTCTTTCTTACACAACCTCTGTGGTTTGTGGATGCATAGTAATCGGCAGCTTCAATTGCCTCTTGATGGCAGCTATGTCATCCTCCTTTTTCTTCATTAATCCTTTTATTCCCTTAGCATCCTTGGGATCATGTCCCAGCTCAATGATAATTTCTTCAAAGGACTTTATCTTGTTGTCCTTGGCTAAAGAGGATGCCTTTTCCAAATCTAGTTGGGCAGATGTATTGTTCAACGACTTCTGCAATTTCTGAGCTAACATTGACTTATCTGCCAATGTAGAGTAGACTATCTCACCAGTTTGCTTATGCAGCTCGATTTAGTCCATAGGATGGATGTCTTTGGCAAGGACCTCCAGATTTGTTCTAATATAGTCTGCAGCTGATTGTGGCTGTTGCACTTTAGGCATAAAGTGACTCAAGATCATTTTAACTTCCTTAATATCATATGCAGACATTAGCCTTTGCTGTTTGGTGGGGATCATCTTGAGAAATTTATCATAAAGTTGCAGTCTTATTGGCTCATTCTAGGCCTTGATGTCCATGAATTTGATATCAGAACGTTGTTTGCTTTGCGACCTTGTGGAGGAGACTTCCACACTATGTTGCTTCTCCAATTCCTGCCTATGAGAACTAGTAGATGTTCCTACCACTGGGGATGTTTGTGGGCCAGTTGCCCTCTCGCCTATTAGGCTTTCTGTGGTTTCCTCAATAATTTTCTCTTCAGGTAGAGGATCTATTCTTTGCCTTCTAGCCTCTGGTTCCTCTGCTGGTCCACTTACAGGTGTGGTCTCCTCTCTGTCCCTTTTCTTGCCTTTTTCCTCATTTAGAGGAGTCTACAATGTTGGTACCTCTGGTGCTTTGGTTTGGACAGGAGGATTTTCCCTTGGCCCTGTTCCTTTGATGTTGTTGGCTAATCTGTCATTATGTGCTACTCTGAATGCAGCACTTCTTTGCCTTTCCCTGCAGCTGGTGTAGTGTTTCCTTGGGCAGGTTGCTGTGAAGTTGTAGCAGATGATGTGCCCACTCCGGTTTTCTGAGGCAATTTGAAAGAGACCTGTCCAAAAGAGTCCAGGTCAAGAGTCTTTTCAAGATTTTTCATTGCTTGTTCCATATTTTCTTCCTCAGTGAGTTTTTCAATTAATGTGCCCTCTACCCACTCATTTTGATTGGCAAATTGCTCTATCTCAGGGATCCTACAATGATTATAGGCTGATAGTCTATTTTTTACTTTTCTTTCACAAATAAACCCATTTGGGTCATAGGGTACCCACCAAAAGCTCCTCTTTAATTTGAGTTGCTCACCCAATATCTTTTCACCATCTTGCCATCCTTCCTTTTTGTTAATAATGAAGGGGCCTAACTCGTTACTAAATTTGAGCTAAGCTTTTTTCTTTGCACTGTGAAAGTGAGTCAAATCTGAGTTGATAAATTGCCTGAAGTATTCAAGAGAAAAGAGTCTCATAGGCACATATTTTGGCAGTTTATAGGGGCACAGCTCACAGCCAAATATCCTGATCTCAGTGTGATTTTGGTAAAAGTACCAGTCACCTATTTTGTAGCTTTTGGAGAGCTGTAAAATTTTCTTCATGTCATCAGAGAGTCTGGGAGGAGGAGTTCTCATCAGCATAGAGGAGACCAAATGTATAAACAAATCAATGAACTCACAGTAAGTGTAAGGAGAGTTGTGAACTTCATGGAAGACTGAGATCCAAAAGACCTCCTTTCTCCTTTAGAATCCAACTTTCTAATGGGAAACTGAAAATTGTTTGTTTGATAGTATAAGAACAAATGATATATGTAAGAGGTATGCTTGAAGACCCCTTCTCTGTCTAGACTCAAGAATTGCTCATGTATTTTATTGGCTATGAAAGTGGCAAAGTCATATTTGACAACAGGAGGATGTCCTGGGATAAATATGGACAACAGAGCTAAAATAGTCTCATCAACATATTCACTTGTCTTGAATCCCAGGACATAGTATATCATATCAATAATAAATCTTCCAGCCTCATTGAACCAGACATGGACAAAAGGAGGCGGCTCTGTGGGTTGGCAATCTGGTCTCATGAACAACTTGGCAATTCGGCCTATTTCTACAGTGGATAGTTTAGAGCCATCATCCACCAAATGTTCCATGGAAAGAGGAGCCAAAGGCTGACTAGGTTTAAAGTGTAGCATTTCATTGATTGAGTCAGGAGTTATATGAAAAAGAACAGTTCTAGTTGGAGACATGACTACTCTTTGAGTAGGTTGATAATTGGCACAACACAGGTGGATAACAGTTGGGAAGACATTTACTGAGGGAAGGTAGTATCTAGGAAAATTGGATTCCCATATCCCATAGAGATCAATCTTACTTAGATGACTGTTCCTGATTTCACAAAATGCTTGGAGGTGGTTTTTGTCACCAGTTAAGTCTTGTATTTGAAAATCCCTATCAACTAAGGGCAACCACTCTAACTCTTTGTGAGGTGCATTGAGGGGAGCAATGCTCAGGGCCACTGGAGCATCCATTATTCAAATTTCTGTGATTTTTCAACTTGGAATTTTGGGCTTTTGTAGGACCAGTAGGTAAAATAACACTCTTGGGCCTTTTCTGCGGGAATTGCAGAGTGAAGTCGGCTTAAATTTAGCTCAGTGGGAGAAATTTGCAGAGGGAGACGGAGTTTGCGGGATTTTTTGGTAAAATGGGCAAAAATAGTGGTTATGGTGCACCTCTTTGTAGGTGATTTGATGAATTTTACTCAAATTTGGGCCTTTTTTTAGAGAATTTATAGAGGAAACTAAAAAGCATAGGGTTCGGGAACAAAATGTAGGTAAATACATGTTTTTATTAGTGCACTGTGCAATTTCAGGTTGCGGAACGAGCTGGAAGGCCGAACTGTGGACTGAATTTAGCTGGGTGGCGGACTGTGTAGTCAAATCGTTGATTTGGACGAAAAATTGCATGCACCGGTCGCACAAAGAAAACAAACAGAAATGAACGAAAACAACGTTTTCAGGCCTTTTTGACAAAAATATGATTTTGGCGGGTTTGGCGCATTTTGGTCGGGGGACGTCAACATGACGTGGTATTTTGTCATGTATCTGGGTGACTTGTTGCTGACGTAGTGCTGATGTGGTTGTGACGTCAGCGAATGATGTGAGGGTGACGTCAGCGAGGAGGGAGCATGGGCGGTAAGCGGTTTGGCCCCCGCACCACTTTTGGGCAATGGTGGTATTGGAGGGGGGGCAACGAGCAGTGCGGGAGGCTGCCACCTGTCCCAGGGTATGACGGCAAAACCACCAGCCCCCGGGCACTAACGATTGGACGCGAAGGGCTTGCGATATTGTCGTGGGCCGTTGGATCTGCAGGCTATGATCCTACGGTTGGCGGCGAACGAAACTGGCGGAGGTTACGGTGCGGGGACCCACCATATAAATCAACTTTTAAATATATATCAGGCGGGTATAACCTTTGGTTATCAGGCTTTGTGGGTGCGGTTATTTATTTAACCAAATGTTAAATAAATTCCATGGTTTGTGTATGCGGAGGGTTGTTATTAGCCCCGAATGAACTGTTAACTCCCATAAAAACATTACCATATGGCTATAATAAGCTAGGGGTCGGGGTATTTACACTTTTTGGGTTTTTTATGCATTTTATATAATAGGGGCGGGAAAAATATTATGTAGGAGCTATACAATAAAGTTAGTATTCTAATATGAAATGTAGGTTAAATCAAAACACTAAGTTTGAAAAATGAAACTTAGGCTTAGGGAAATGAAAAAGGGATCCAAGTCATGAATTTTGGAAACTTAGTATAATGGAAAAAATATTTTTACACAATAAATGTGGCTTTAATGTCCTAAGTGAAAACAGAGTTTTACTTAGTCTTTTTCATGAAATGAAGTGAACTAGGAGCACTGAGCAGATCTCAGTGTCCTTGGATGGGAGGTTAGTAATTGTTTTTTGGAGAAGTGAGAAGGGAAATTAGTCATGCTCCATCTGCTTTGTGACCACATAGTTGACATGATACTTTATGATATCCATGAGATGAATCATCTTCAAAAGACAAAATTGCTCAGAAACCTGCTTTTGCAACATCAAAACTGCCTACCCAGCCTATTACACCTAACATTTTTTCTTCCTTTATCCTTGGGTGCATTTAAACTAGCAAACGCTTACTCTCTTTTTCTTTTAGTTGGCATCCTATTTAAGTCTGCCCTTATTTCTTCCAAGGGCTCAGATTTAGCTGTTGAGGACCTCTGCTTCTCTACCTAGCTATTTGTCTACCAAGCTTGAACTGTTTGGACAGATTTTGTTCTCTACCTCTAAACAGGAAATTTAAACATGAACTGGCCAAGACTAAGCTATTTGGCCATCCATCAACTGTGACAGAAGTCACCTAAGTGCATATGATGAAATTCTCTGCAAAAACAGGATAGTAGTGGCATTTTGGACCATCACACTTTCCTGGTCTTCTCAGGGGTTCATTCTCTTTCTTTTGACCAATTCCTTCTTTTTTCCCTTTGATCTTTCTTTTAGGGCATACCCTCTTTTCATTTTTTAATTTTTTTGGTTTTTTCACAATATGGAACCTTTGCAGCATGGAAAAGATGAACATATTTGGCACTTTAATCAGTCAATCATGAAATATGACACCTATTGGTATAGGAGCATAACAGGTGGAAGGGTTAGAACACTTCTGAGTGTTCTGCATATTCCTGCATTAGCTAAAAATCTGATTTCTGTAAGCAAGATGGATGATGTAGGTGTAAAAACAGTGTTCGAGAAGGATACCTACAAGATGGTTCGGGGGGCACTGGTATTGATGCGGGGAGTTTGAATTGGAACTTTGTACAAGCTGCAAGGTAGCATTGTTGTTGATTGGTGCAACAGTTCCATGGTTCCTGAAAGTGGAGCAGAAAATCTAGTGGTCTCTGGAGAGAAGACCATGCTATGGCATCAAATGCTTGGACATATCGGAGAGAAGGGCCTTCGAATACTTCATAGTAAAGGTATGGTAGAAGGTATGAATAATAGCTCTATGGATTTTGATTTCTGTGAAAATTGTGTATATGGGAAGCAGAATCAGTTGAGTTTCCCCTCTAGTGGTAAGAGGGCGAAATAGATATTAGAGCTTGTGCACATTGATGTGTTTGGATCTGTGAAGGTTCCATCACTGGGTAAGTCTATGTACTATGTATCATTTATAGATGACTTCTCAAGGAATACATGGATATATTTCCTTAAGAAGAAATCTAAAGTCTTTGACAGATTTAAAGAATTTAAGGCTCTGGTGGAAAATCATACAGAGAAGAAGATAAAGGTGCTAAGGACAGATAATGGTGGAGAATTCTGCAGCAAGGAATTTGAAGAATTTTGTAAG